>VZTT01075426.1:18117-28627 GCA_013400855.1 Buphagus erythrorhynchus
CTCTTTGAGTGGGGAATTGACAGCTACACATCTTAGAGACTGCTTTCAGTGAAAAGAATAAAAAATAAAAAATAAAAAAGTAGGTTTCAATAAGTGTCTTTGGCTTCAGATAAAAACACTTTGTTTCTGTAGCAAGATGAACAAAGGGAAGATGAACAAATTACTGGAGGTGGGGGGGATGATTTAGAGTTTTGGGGTTTTTTACCCTGCATTGAAGATACTGTTAATAGGATTTCCTCTGAGAAGCTCACCACTCAGAAATGAGGCTCACAGAGAAGTAAGCACTCCTGTACAGGCCTTGAACAGCTGTGTTGTCCTGTATGTACATGTCCTGTATGTCCTGTATGTACCACTGACTCCATGATCTTGAGGTGTCATAGAGAACTTCCATTTAGAACCAGGCATGTTCCAAGCCAGCAAGTTCCCTTATGCTGTCTTTCTTGCTTTCTAGCATTCAAAAGATGAGAAAAAGATATTTTTGTTTCCAATGCTTATCTGTCCATTAGTAAATATCTTTTACAAATCCCTGTGATTATTTTTGAGAAAAAAAGAATTGCCAGTTCACTGAAGATATTAATTTTATTTAAGAACTGTATTTCACACAAGACTTCCCATTTTCAACTTACTTTAATTACATAGTCATTAGAGACAGATATGAGAAGCACAGCTTATTTGAAGAATTTATTATTCATTCTTGTATTGTTAATGAAGTAATGCCTGAAGTGCATCTGCAGTAAGAAGTCACCTTCTTGTTCATCAGTTTTTCAAGTCCATAAAATAAATGTGATTGCTTCAGGTATTGTATTACATAGATTCAGTACCACTGCTTTCCATATTAACATCTACATGCAAATTTATTCTGTTGTTCTTTCTTCAATAATTAACATTATCTGCTAATATATTCTTGCTCAGACCAGTTCCTTTAGTAATTATCATCCAGTGTTGTATGTATTCACTGAGCAGCTATAGTTTATTCTTTCTCTTTCTATCAAAAGGTCATTTTAAAGACACATTTTAAAGACAACATGCTTTCTATGATCTGTAATCCTGCAAGAACCAAGATGTTGTTTCAGCCCCTGGGCTGTAGTTCCATATGCCTAAATCCATTACAAAATATGGATTTATCTAAAGCCAATGAAAAGCATAATTAACATTTTGGTATCTAGTGTGCAATAATTTATTTTCTGTTATCAAAGTTACATAGGCTGTCAAATGTGTGATACAGATTATGGGACAAACTGTGCTTAAAATGCAGGTCCTTTCAAAACAACCTGTTATTTCCTGTGAAGTATTCATGGAGAGAAAGAGAAGATTAAAATGCATAGGCTTGATTTTGCCTTCAGCTCTTTTCTGGCTCCTCTGTTTAAGTCCCAGTTCAACAAAGTACTTAATTGCCTGGTTAATTATAATCATGTGACTATTTCCACTGAGAGGGGTAGTATGATACAGGTACCATGATGCTACAGTTGGTTGAATTTGATCATACAAAATGAAGGACTTGATAAAGAAGGTACAGAGAACAACAGAAGTGTTCCCTTCTTTTGACTGTTAACTTTAGACCTGCCTGCAGAAAGTTGCTACAGACCAATTTCCAGTCCTTTGCTCAAATCTTTTTTTAACTTAATTTACATGATTCTGCTGCATTTTTTTGTCTTAAATGTAATCATGTTGATTCATTTTCTTTAAATTAATATTATTCGATCTAGAAATGTTCTTAAAAGGCAAAAAGCTTTAGTAAATTAAATGCTAAGTGTTTATTCTTGCTCTAGTCAAAAACACAACAGCCAAGTGAAGCACCTTGGCCATTTAAGCTCTGAGCAAGAGTGTCCATTGCCTTCTGTATTTGAGGAGGTTCAACTGTGTGGTTCAACTCACTTTTCCAGTGGAGTTCCTTTACAGCTGTAAGAAAATGTTCATGTGTTCTGCAGAATGAGCAGTTTGTGGGAATAAAAGGAGCAGGATTAGCACCATTCCTGGCAGAGCTGGAAGGTAGCTGGAGAACTGCGTTCTGGCCACTTCTTCTGCACCAGGAAGGTAAAAAACAATTCTACAAAACTTTCCATACTGCTTTTGTGGATTCAGTAGAGTGAAATTCTGTTTGATTTCTGTGAGGTGATTGGCCATTATGTAGTGGGAAAGTAAATACATGAAGTACTGTGAGCTGAAGAGATTCAACAAGAGTGGGGGCTACTTATGTGTTTTCAGATAACTGGGGGAAGATTGGAAATTTGGTGCAGAATGAAGGTGAAAAAAACTTGGATTTTTGCTTGCCATAGATCTTCAGTTTAGAACTTTAGGTTGTCCAGTAATTTTTTTAAAAGCAAGATTTATTGTATGAATTTCCTACATAAAGGAATTTCTGTCAATTCTCTGAACACATAGGACCAGACTAGAAGAGGTGAAAGCATTTGCAAATTCACCTCTGCAGCAGAGTAGGTAATTCCAGTGTCTAATACTCCTACTGATATTGACACAATATTTTCATAAGCAAAAAGTTGAAGTAGAAACAAAAATAACTCAATATATTTATCATTAAATTCTGCAGTCAAAAGTGACTTTGATGCTTCTGTTCCTTTTTCATTAAGCTCCTCATAGGCAGCATAATCCTGATAATTTCAATTCCCTAGAAGAATATTCTCTATTTCATTTGCTTCTAAAAGACCAAATTATTAACCATGTCATATTGTAAAATTGTCATCTAAAGGCTTCATGATGTGCTAAGTAGAAAGGAAATTGCCAGGGGCTGTAAGCTCTGGGTCAAAGGACAGTTGTTCGTAGCTCATTAGTATGATGTGGTGAAATCTGAAATTATATTAAATGTTTGTTTAAGATGTAATTAGTGCAGAATTTATGCATTTTCGAGTATTCCATGCAGATCTGTAGTCTCATATCAACAGTGGCAGAAGTGCTTTCTTGGGTGCATTATTTGCCTCATCCAGAAGCAGGGAAACAATTCAAAAGCCAAAATATATTGCTCAGCATGTTTGCTATTTTTTTTTCCTTTTCACTATTTCTCTCTTTACTCAGCTGTGCAACCCTGCCTGCCAATTTATGTTTTTACAGGAGAGCTCAATTCAGTCTGTCCTGCTTCCATTCTGCCTTTTGATGCATGAAGAAAATTCAAACACAGCTTGAATTACCCTCATGACTTTGGGCCATGCAGGTCAGGAGTCAGCTGCTGTGACACAAGTACTGAGTACCTCAGAGGCTCTTTCTAGGCTAAAGGCTGGATGATATCTGTGCTCAGTCTGCTAAGAAGGAAAATAAAATCTTCACACAAAGGACTTCATCCTTGTTTTGATGTCAGGGGATGTGGCATGAAATAGGAGATTGCACTTTTCCCATGGGGAGTTGCTCTTAATGCCCATCTCTCCCCAAGCACACACATCACCTGAGCTGCAATTTTGGGGTTCACCCAGCAGCAGAGCTCTGAGCAGCCCCCACCTCCTCCCCTTAAAGCAAAGTCTGGGTGCACACCTTCACACCTCACAGCAGCACTCTGCTGCCATGTGTCAGCTGCAAAGGATCGAGATCCTGCTCTCCACCAGCACACCAAAAGGAGAGAGCTTGGCCAGTACCCTGGAGAATGTGAGTACCCACATCAGAAAATAAAAGAAATGGAGGGAGGCAGAAAAAATCTAAGTGTGCTGGGAGGCAGGGGACAAAATAGTGTTTGTTTTTAGAGTACAGTTCTTACAGTAGTGCCTGACCTGTTTCTGAAAAAAGACACAGAATACAATAAAAGCAAGGCTGATATATTTCTCCCAGGCTGTTGAAATAAGGATTTTGGATAGCCAAGTATGAATCTCCATTTGTTTGGTATTAAATCCTTCTAAAATCTTTGCCCAACTGATCTTGGTGCTGGGATATCCAGACCCTGATCAGCCTAGTTCTTGAACCAGATTCATTCCTGCTCTGCCTGAAGAGCTACCAGCCAGGCTAATGAGACTCCATGCACCATGGAGCTGCTGCAGCTCAGCTGATTTTGGAATTCATGCTGGATCTCAGAGGGAATGCCCAGCTGTGCTGCACACAATAACTGATGTTGTTACCTCCAGGGTCACTGCAAACACACTGTGGCCATGAAATGTCCTATATAGGACAGGACAGACCTGCCAAATGTATTTTAGGGGAAGAAAAAAGCCCATAGATACATTTAAAATCTAAAGTGCATGTGTGTGTATGTATATATAGATATTATAAAACATAAAGAGCATGTGTGTGCATGTATATACACTTTGAGATGAAATAAAGCAAATAAAATTAGGAGACCTAAAAGTCACAGAAGGGCTAAGCTCTAATTCATATACAGGATGCAAGTTGCAGTCACTTATTCAATGTTTAATGCTGTATAATTAAAGATTCTGTCCATAGAGATTCCAGGTAATCCTCGCAAGAAAAAGGTCGTAGTGAAAGTCATATTTGAGGAATTATTGAAAAATAAGTATATCTAAGCAAGATGAACCTCAGTGCACTGGGCACATCTGTATTATGCTCAATATTCCAGGATAGTAAAAGTTTTCCTTTGAAAGAAAATAATGTAATAAGTGGTTGACAGCTAAACATTTCCCCTGGTTGCCAAATAGATTTACAAATATGCAGTTTGAAATAGTGACTTAGCTACTGTATCTAATATAATTATATAACATTGAAGCTTTATACACAGCATTCATTGGTATCTGCATACTTTTTTAAAAAAACAGCAAATACTGTGTTTTTCAGTATAACAGCCTTGGAAAATGCTATCTGATCACTTCAAAACTTGGACACAAAACAACTTTGATTACAGATTACTGTAAATATCTGCAAAAGCAGTGTTACTACATATAAACTTATTATTGCTCATATTCTATCCCACATTACATATATTCTGCTCTCATTCTTAATCTGTTTGTACAAAGACAGTATTTATACACATCAGGATAGCTTTAAAAACAATATCTGATTTAAATTTTATTATTTATATTAAAAGAATATTTAAATGTCTCGTCAAATCAAATGAAATATCACTGAGAGTGAATATCTGTGCCAAAAACTTTCAGACTGAGTAAAGGGTTGTGTATTAAATGAGTTTTGTAGCTATGACAATGCCCATGTAGAAACCTAGACAAAAAGTAAATGAATATTTATTAAAGATGTGTTTATCCTGCATAAAATAGTGCTGGACAGAGGGGAGGTCTTCAGACAGTCCATCAATGCTGAGCAGATTATTTCTAGCCTTAGGAATATTCTCCCTTGAAATTGCATCTACATGACACCAAGCAGGCAGAAAATCTCTCCTTTGTTTTTAGTACTCCTTTGATAGCAAGCTGCACAGCCTAGAGAAGCAGGAATTGAGTGAATTACAATGCACAGGGGTAAAAAGCTTGTGAAGGATAAAAGAGGGATGACTAGGGAGCAGAAGTTAAAAAAAGGGGAGATGAGAAAGGACTGGAGGAAAATGGATTTTGTAGCAGCAGACTTGCCCATAGCTCCTGAATAGTATTCTGTATTTTGCTATGGTTGAGCTTTGAATTTATTCTGCTGATTCCATAAATTCTGAAATTCAATTCATAATAACCTGCTATTCAATATAACCTCCTATCTTATGGATATCTCCATATGTCAATACTATCTCCATATGTCAATTTACTATGGCATTTTCCTTGGTTTATCAAAGTGACAGACATTGCACTCTGCCTCTAAATGATCCACTCTTATGCATAAAGAAATATTGATATTGTTCAAGGTTTCAGAATTCTTGTTTTGATCCATTCGCTCCTTAAAAATTGTGTCTAACTTTTCTATTCAAAGAAAAATATGCTGAAAACAAAGCAGTGAGATGTTTACCTTTATGTATTTCTACTTTCTGATAGACTCTTTAACTGCTCAGCCACACATTAGTTATTTCCTTCTTGCTTGGCTGGTGTGTTGGTTAGCTTGGTTTGCACAAATGTTCTCTTTCTTCATTACCTTGTTTCATTCCCTTGGATAAATTTGGGATGTGGTTTACACTTTCTCTTCTTTTTGACATGTGAAGGAAAAGGCAAAATAACTTCATTTAGAGGTGGGCCATTTTTAAAATAGATTAAAGAGAATGCTGTTGCTGTACAGCACAACACAACTTAGCATCCCTGACTTCATCAGCAGACTATCTGCCTGCATCCACTGTATGTGACTGTTTATATTTTATCTTTGTGTACTTGAATGGCCAGTGCATATTTTCATTTCTGTCATCAAATAAATGGAATATTGTGGATGGAAAAGAGATGCAGTTAAACCACTAGACTTTTAGCAGCACACATTCTCAGCTTTTAAGTTACTGGATGCTGGTTTCCAGTCTCAAGAAGATGGAATATTTTTCAGGAAATCGATTTTGTTCTCATTTAAGCCGAAGGACTTTGCTACTGCTGCATATCCTGCTCTTTCTTCAAAAAGATTTATTACAAAAGATGTTGAAATTCCGATGAGTTTTCCCTGAAGATCCAGATTCCCTGAAGGCAAACTGTAGTGTATAACCTCGCTGCTGCACTAGTGTCTTAGCACAGAAATCCCTAAACGTTGCTGCAGATCTCTGCTGTATTAGTGGGGTCTGTATTAGGGCACACAGGATTGTGCCCTAACCACGCAGAGGAATCTTCTGCTGTACTGACTGCTGCTCTGGCTAAACTAGGAAAATCTATATTCCCTCTAGAAGTTAAAATCTAAAACCTGTAAAGACTGAAACATCTATTTTACACAGTGTTAAAAACCACACACAAACTTCACAGATTGTTAGGTCATGTACTAGAGCAGAGAAGCAATAAGTTACCTTTTCTCTTTTAAACAGGTGAGCTAAGTAAAACAAATCCTATCACCACTGTGTGCCTTGCTGTGCTTCCAGATATATCCATGGAGGGAAGGAGCTGGAGATGAAGTCTCAGTGCTTGCACAGAGTAGCACTGGGGACAGGAGTTCTCACAGAGCAAGCCCCAGGCATGCCCTGTGCTGCTGTGGAACTGGCTCTGGGCTGCTCAGCAAGCTGCACATGTACACCAGGCACACCTCTGCTGCTCTGCCAGCTCCTAAAGGGGGAGGGAAATGCATGAACTCCGACCCCAGCATCCCCTTCTGCTGCTGTTTGTGTGCCCAGAAAGCAAAAAGGAATAGTGAGTGCTCACAGAACCTGGCTGTGTGATTCCGTGATATACAGCAGGTACAGCTGAAAAGTCTCCACTAATGTTTGGGGAAAGGCTCAGTAATCAAGGCTCAGAACTCTTAAGGTAGGAATATATTAAAAGCAATTACTCTCATCATTGGTTGCCTTCACAAACTGGAAACCAGTGGCTTTTATTTCATGTGCTCATGTGCAATTAAGGATTGCTTCTGCTTTTGTTTGTTTTGGCACACAGAAAGCCACTTTCCCCTAAAATACCAAACAAATGCTTCTAAGAAGTTGGCTATCTGACATGATTGATTCTTATTCTCCTGTGGGGTTAGAATATTGCAATTTGACTTACTCTGGCCTTGTGAACCAGAAAGTACAGGGAGGGGTGAGAAAATCCTGAGATATCCAGAAAATCACCTCAATTTTTTCTGCTTGTTGATACCTGAGAGACAGGAATTTTCACCTTTAACAGGACATGAATAATTAAATCATGAATTTAAACTAAAGGCTGAAAAGATCCTAAGCAGGCTCATTTTTAGGGAAGAAGAAACGTAATCATCCCAAGAGATGATATCCCAGAAGTCAATCCTTTTTCACTAAATTTCAGCCTGTCACCAAATCTTTGGAATTATAGCCTTCAAAATGTTGTATGCTCACTTATTATGGGCAGTCACATATCAAATAATAACAAGAATAATATATTTCCTGTCCTTAAGGTTACCAAAGGCCATATAAAATGTATGAATGTCTTTCATCAACTTTTCAATTTGTCAGCTCCCAAGGGTTCCCACACAGAGTGTTTTTTCTAGCACTGATGTCAAAGTGGTGAATGGGTCTCCAAAATTCATAAGGCAAGTGACATCATGCAGTTCTGAGCACTGAACAGGACCTTGAAGCAGAACCTCAATCTTGTTTTTGTCTTCCCTGCCCCTTTTACAGCACCTCAGTGCCATGAATCAAAGTAGGTTTAGTTTGTGGATCTTGGCTCACCAACAATAATTCAAAATGCAATTTCATTTCAAGATCTGAATATAGAGGAAATCCAAAATAAAGTTAATTAAAAACCAAAATTATTTATATGAATAAAGCCTTTTGAGATTAAATTATATTTGCAACCCAATCATTATTAGTTCACATCTAGTTTTTCTTGAAAACTTTTCATTTACTCCTGGCTTTTTTGAGAAATCCCCAGAGGTGTTGCAGTGGAGTGATGTATTTACGTGTTTGAAGTATTGTTTGTTGTGATTAGTCATCAAGAACTCACTTGTTGGTAAACATGCTCTGCTTCCCTTATCATAACTCGTCTGATCAGAAGGATCATTTCTGCTTGAGAGAAGCTATCTCCATTTTATTCTAACATAAATCATGTTGATGTTGAACCCAGACATCTTAAAAGCATTCTACTTCTCTTCCCTGTGTCTTTCTGACTCACTCCAACTGTATCCCAGTAAATGTCTTCTCTAATTTCTTTATGGCATCTCACATTTATTTAACATGAGAATCTCCCAGTTTTCCAAGGAAATATGGCATTGATTCTCTTGTATCATCAGCCCTTGTCCCATAACACATTGCACTGTACTAGAACTGCATTCACTCTTTCACACCCCTAATTTATGGGTCATTATCCTAAAATTTATAATTAACCATATTATGCAGTCAGTTTTACATCAGAAATTGTCTGTTCCCTTCTGCCATGAGAAGTGCCCCAGAACAGAGAGCACAGGAATGCACTGCTGGCTGATTCCCCAAGCAGGAGAATAACATGTCCAACCCAAAACATTCTCAGACATCACTTGCATTTGGACAAACTTTCATCAAAAAGCCACAAGCAGCCCAACATCCAATAGCTGCTCTGCTGAAACCCTTCTGACAGGGCCTCCCACATCCCAAGAGCTTTGCTCCAACTCTAATGCATCCACCCCTCCAAACGAAGCAACTTACTTTATTAAATTGATTTTTTTTAATAAGTTCTGCTGTCCTTGACAGAAACTGTGCTATGATCAGATTGATAGAAAACTCTTCTGTGGGGTTCAAGCTTCTGTTCCTAAAACCAGCTCAAAAATTGGCTGAAGACAGGAATGTTTTTGGCAGAAAGGTAAACAGCTGTATGACAGGGTATCATTACACATTTTAATATTTCCTATTTCAAGCTATTTTGTTCTGTTTTTGAAACTTTTACATAGATGAAGATGTATCTGATTGCTCTCTCACAAACTAAATATAACACTGAGGAATGAAAAGCTGTTCTGTTTTTCCTTGTTATCTCAGCAACTTCATGCAGAAATACTTTACATTTTTTAAAGAGCTGCTATAAGAACAACTACTTTCCTGGACCTAAACTTACAGTGATAATTTCTGAGATACAAAGAAAATCCATGTAAGCTGATGGATAAGATGGGATGTAGAATATGATGTATTTTGCCCAATGGCTACTGTCTGTAGGGCTGCTAGTAATACTTCAAATGAAATTACTATAAATATACTGCAAATTGTCTTTGGATAGACAGCACTCTATCAGGAACTGTGAAACAAATGTTATGAGTTTTGTAATAGGTATAACTGGGTCTGACTTGGGATTGAAGAGTGCTGACAAGCCAATTTACAAACACAGATGTGTGGGCAGACACATTCTATGTATCCTGAACAATTCTGCTATGCCATTCTGTACAGAGTTATTCTGGGTATAAGTATTTGATAGAGCAGCAAAGCACGGTGAAATTGATGTCTAAAATTAGATAATCTGATTCTTTTTTGAAGGTGGCAGGCAAAAAAAAGCTGCTGTGCTGAATAGTTTGCCTCAAATTTGTTAGAAAATGCTTGGAAGTAGTTACCTGCTTAATGCATATGTTCACTGAAATATTTTATTCCCTTGCTAATAGAGTTTAGGATTTTTTAAAAGACAGTATTTTTTGTGTGTTTTGTAAGACCCTCAGAGTTATTTTACAATGCTGTGTATCCTTGCCATTTAAGCAACCACAAATTCTCCCTCTAAAACCATCCTCATTCAGCTGACATTCCTGCACAACACTCATTGTTTGTCATAATTCATGTAGGCCTGTCTTCATACACTAAAAAAAGAAAAAATAACAAATATAGTTTATATCCACCAAAAGTTTCTAATCCATTTTTTAGATACAAAAGTTTTAACAACAATAGCTGTTGTTAATTTGAGGTTGAGCTGCAAGGGTGAAAGGACAGAATGTGCAACTGTTTAACAAACTGCAGATCAGATTAATTGCAATGATCTCATCAGCATGAAAAAGAACAGAATTCAGTCTTTTGTCTAATACAGTATTTGAAACATAAATCTATCATATTATATAAGGAAATGGGAATTTATATATCAGAATAAAAAAGCTCCCCACTTTTTCTGTATGAGTTTAC
>VZTT01075428.1:0-32860 GCA_013400855.1 Buphagus erythrorhynchus
ACCAGCACAGAAAAGGGATTTTGAGCCCATGTGCCAAGTTTGCCCTCCCGGCCTGAGCTGGCATTAAGGTTCCAGAGGGCATTTTGTCCCTGGGAAGTACACTGGGATACTCATCCAAAAAAAACCATCCAGCAACAGCACTGTGGCACTTTCCTGTGGTCAAATCAAAATGTGTGTCCAAACACAAAACAGAATTAGTTCCACTTTTACTGCAGGTAGCACAGATAGGAAAGGCAAGGGAAGTGAGAGTATTAAAGAGTATCTTTAAACTTTTTATCCCAGTAATGCTATCTTGTACAAGAAATCAAGAAAGATTTACAGTGGGCAATAGTATTTATGTATTTATATACACATAAATATATATATATATAATTGTATTTATGTGGAGATGTATAAAGCAAATTATTCCATTTTTCCTCTTTTGAGTTAAATATCCCTTGTTCCTTTCCTGATCCTCTTTAAGCATTATTCCTCTCCTCAGGATCTCTCTTTGACCTGCAGTATTGCTTAGCTACATTTGAGTTTTTTTTTTCCAGGAGCTGGTTTTCCCATTAAAGCCAATTAAATCTGTAACCCAACTTCATTTTCATTCCTTGTAATTTTCAGGGTCTTGCAATTTTACTTTCTCCCTGAAAGGATCTCTCATGGGATTGCAGAGCAATTCCATTTTTATTAAAGAGAAAATCTTTGAAGATATCATGTGAAGATTGAGATGATGGATGGGAAAAGCTAAACAACCCAAAACTTCCTCTTTTTTTAAAGCCTTGTGAGCTCTCTGATGCTTCAGTTGTGATGATTTCATGCTTGGAAGCAGAGGGACTGATGAAGACATCAGCCCAGAGTCCAGCGTGGTTGTAGGGACTGCTGTATCTGAAACACCAAAGCAAAATACTTTTCTACTGCTTTTTCAACTGGTATTGGTCTGTCTCTAACCAAAGTCTCTTCTGCTGTAACTATTTATGTAACATAATTTAATGACCATTCAGTTTCCCAATGAAAAAAAGGGACTTCAACAAATGTATCCACTGCTCTTCCCAGTGCCATATCCACCTCTGCCAGGGAAAAGAACCACCAACAGTTCAATGGGAAGTGAAAACAATGACACAGAGTCTGATGGGAAGAACAAAACCACACTTAAAACAGGTTTGAAACAGAGTTTCCCACTGCTCTCCCTCAAAAATTCCCATCTCCAGTAAGTACCTGCTGCCCACTTGCTTCCAAGTGGAATTCTCAGGGATACTCAGGCTGCACAGTAGAAGTTGCCAAGGAAACTGGATTCACTTATGATATCACATGTTCACATTTCACATGTTGATTATTTCAATCTCCTTTTTTTTCTCCACCCACATACACCTTAAAATTAGTATTGTCCTTTATGGTCTAATTACCACACTGGCATTGCCCTTCAGGACAGGAAAGTAGATTTGCTACCTGAATCCAAGTTTCAGCCACTCTCTTTCTTAAAGCAAGACATTAAAAACACCTTCAAAATTATTTTGTCAGTAGATCACTTCATGAGGGGCCCACCTTGCATTTGGTTTTTCTGCACCTTTGAGACAGTCTTACCTGGCTGAGCCTTGCAGCAGGCTCCCCCCAAAGCCATGGGATGCAGCTGGGTCAGGGTGGATTGTGGCCTCTGTATGGATTATCTCATGCCTGGGGCTGCTCTTAATAAAGAGCAATTAAACAGAACCTGGCAGAACACCAAGGATGACACACTCTTCCTTGAGAGAAATGGGAGTGTCTGTAATCAGCTCCAGAATTCAGGGGAGGCTCAGGACTATTCCCAGGTGCTCCCACCTTTCCCTCGGACCTGGTGGTAAGGAATACCAGCAGGTGTGTGCAGGCCATTTGGCTGCTGTAACAGATCTGGCAGCTGGACAGCTCCACAGGGGCTGCAAAAGGGAATTCTGGGACAATAAGGCACAGTTGACTCAATGGATAGTTTTGTGGAAGGGAGCTATTTAATGGGATTTTAAGTGGTTTAAAAATTGGGTATTAGCAGGAGATCGTTACACAGTTATCAGTTCCATTAACCAGCTGCAGAGCTGACAGGTTTGGTATAGATATTCCATTTTTCTCCTACTGCTGCTTAAATCCAACTAAAACCATTGGAGCTGGCTAGTTCCACTGGCATGTGTAGCATTTTTAGAACTGGTTTCTGTTAAAAAAAAAATGCCACTTACATCAAGTTTCTTACTTCCATACACACTGATAACCCTCTGAAGACTCATAGGCATGGGAAGAAAAACAGTGACACAGTTCATAGAATGCATCCCAACACTGGTTTTCCAGAGGGCTCCTGAAAGATCTTGTGTCAAATTGCAGGGGTGAGAGGTGGAGAGAGGTGTGAGGAGCTGTGGCAGAGCCCCAGGGACACCCCCCTGAGCAGGACAGGGACACCTGGCAGTGTGGAGTGCCTCCATGATGCAGGGCCATGAGACTCCCAAGTGTTATGGCTTTGATCTGGCCCTGTCCTCTTTACAGTGGGAAAAAGTACAAATGGAATTAAACCAGAACAACAGCACCGTGATCAATAATCTGAGGTGTTTTCAAAATCAAACCTTTATTTTGGAGACTCACCTCCTGAAGTTCCCTGGTTCTCCTCAGGAATTTGGTGGGTTTCATCATCCCAAGCAAAGAACCTACACAAAAACTGTTACTTCATCTCCTAGGAAGATTAACCAGTGTCTTCCATCAGCTCCTACAAGCTCCATCTGTCATGTCTCCAGTAGCCCTTCAGGAAACATTGGAAAGCACATTACACATTTCCTTCAAAACTCAAACCTAGTGGTTGATTAAAAATAGGGAAAAAAAGGAAGTTTGCAGACAGAGAACACCTTAGTTTGTTGACGGCAATAAAATGTAACTTGTCACCAGAGCTGGTATGTTGCATTCATGGCTCTTCTGTGAAAACACAGGGCTGGGTGTCATAAATATTGATGTGAGCACACTGGGTTGGGAAGTGTGTGACAGATGGAAACTTTTTAAGGTGAATATAAAATCGTCTTCAGCGTTTCTCCAACTTGAAACTCAAATATCCCCTTTTAATTGGAAGCCATTATTAGATTTATCACCAGAAACAACGTTTGCTGCTGATGCAGGAGATAAAGAAGGGAAAAATCTCCTTACCTGCTGCTGCTGCTGCCAGCATCCCTGAGGAACAAGATCTCCAAATGGGCTGGAGTGTTGATGTCTGTTGTGCGTTTGGGCTTCTTTATTTTTGGTATGTAAATGTCTTGATGCTCCCAGTGACAGCCTGGTTGCCATGGTTACTGGTGAACCAGTCTCTCCCTCAACCTGAGGAGCCAGACTGTTTTCTCCTCCACACTGGATGTGTCCACGTGGACATTCCCAGAAAGAACTGGTCTCTGAGGAGCTGGGGGACCAAATCAGCATCCAACACTCAGAATGTGCTTCCAGTGAAAAGGATGTAAGAACATTGCTGATACTCTATAGAAACAAAGTAACTGTTTTCCCTGCCCTCATCAGCCGTCCAAGTTGCTCAAAATCTCCTGCACAATAAATACTGAATTAATTCTTTGGAGGGAGCTGAGGTACCATAGACTGTCTTGGTGCAAACACTGAAGCCTCCCCTCAAGAGCTCTCAAGTGACACGTGTCACTTGCCATGCCCAGCCAAAGGCTGCTCCCCTACCCAGGCAGCTGGGATTGGCCCATTCCACAGCATGCTCTGGAGTGACATGGAAATGGGGTTTGCTGAACCACATGCACGTGCCAAAAAGAGAAGTCAGCTAAACCCAGGAGAGAGGGTGCTAAAAAAGTAATGAAAATCCACAAACAGCACCAGCTGCTGCCTCAAAGGGGCTCAATTAAAGATAAATAGAATTAGTTTCAGTTAGTCTATAAAGCACCGGGGGATTTTCAGCACCCCATTGTGCAAGGACTGCACAAAGCCAGAGGGAGGGATTCCTTCTCCTGTAGCCCAGTGTGGGCATGAGCCTCCTTGGCAAACTCTCACAAGGCCAAAAAAATTAAAAAAACCCAACCTGGAAAACCCCAATCAACCTCAAACATTTTTACTGCTGTAAAAGGGCAGAGGGAAGGAACAACTTCCTACTCACTTTTCAGGTGGGAATCATGGCACAGGGAACTGGTCAGGACTCACCTCTCCCTGAGCACAGCACGTTCTGCTCAGCACAGCTGGGAACACTCTGGATGGAGCAGGGACAGGCAGGGACATCCCCATTGCAGCTGCAGTGTGAGGCTGTGCTGGCAGCAGTGCTGGTCCAGAACATCCCAACATGATTTGCACGAGGTCTGCCATTCCTGAGAAATAAAGAAAAGAGAAGTCAATTAACCCAAAGAAATGAATGTAAGGCTTAAATTTACAGGTAATTGTAGCAAAGCAACGAGCAGCTTTGCCCTGCCCCACGTCACTGAATGTGAAGGTCACAAGCCATTTCAGACTATGATTACTGTTTTTAATAAGCTTTAGCTCATACTTCAGCAAAGGTTACATACACTGCTTTGAAAAGGTAAAAAGCACCATGAGAGAAGAGACAGGTGCCATTTCCCAGCTTACAAACAGAACACTGAAAAATCCAGTGATTTGGCCAAGTTTGTAAAGGAATTTGTAACAGAGACTGAGACTGCAGCACCCAATTGATCTGCTGATACTTGAGCTGCAGGAGCAAAAGAAGTGACTTGGAGAACACAAACAGCAGATCTGCACTGGAACAAGCACACAGGGATCATAAATGGCAAAATGGCTTCTAAAAGTATTTACACACGAATCTCATAACAACAACTCACAAAGAACACCACATCGCAGGTGGTGATGGGCATGGGATTTATAGAGAAGAGTTTCTGAACAATCTGTGCTGTGGAGTGCAGGTGGCAGAAATAGGAGGTCAGGCTGACCAGGGCTGGTGTGCAGGGATTCAGAACCCAAACAAAAGGGAAAATGCAGAACCTGAGCCAGAAGCACTTGAGAGATTTGTGTCTAAAAGGTTTTCTGCGTTAGGACAGAGGAATGTGAGGAAGTTAAACAGTGGCTGCTCCTTCTCATGCTTTAGCTACAGCAGCTCACATAATTCACACCCCTCACCAGTCTAAGGCTATACACGATACAGAATTTACATGGCATGGCACAGACATGGACAAACACTCTGACATCACAGAGAGAATTCAGAGACTAGGACCAGCTCTGGGAACCATGGAGACCATTCTGAGTCCACAACAAAACCACTACAAACTGCTGTCAAGCATGTTTTAAAGAGCTGGGGTCATAATTTCACTGAACTCTAGAACAGAGGAAAATTTTCCCTCTGAGGAAAATATATTTTGAATACTAGGAGGCAAAAATCCAACCCCAGGACAGAAGGAAAATCCAGTTATTTCATCTTCTCTGTGGGTATTATAAAATGTTTGTTGGCTAAACAGGGTGAATTTGTCTAAAAATCTGCTATTAGATATCACTAAAAACCTCAGCATTTACAGAACAGCTGCTGTAAAGAACAAGGCACTCCAGGTCCAGAAAAACATGAGTTTTCTGAAGTTCATCTTCAAGCAGCTCCACTGAAACACAAATTCAGGTCTTAACACTCCAACCCTGTTCTCCAAGTGCTGGTGTAGTATAAGAACAAAAGCCCTAAATTCTTAATTGACAAGTACTTTAAAGAAGAATTTGACTGCAGAAATATAACAAAGGTGCAGATGGGAAAATGCCAGAAAACAAACTCCTTGACCTACTTCCATAACAGAGAACATAGATCCAGTACAGTATTTAAAAAACACAGGAATATTCCAACAAGGACTTACTGCTACCTGCAACTGTTGGATTGTCCATTTCTCCAGGATTCACGTGAGGAATTCAGCACATTTTATTCAGGAAAAGGCACACCACACACCTACAGGACTGCTGAGAACTGGCCCTGAGGTGAATAAATTCCATAGCCTGTGACATTCCTTGTGCAGCTCCATGAACCCACCAACCCTTTTAGCCAGCAGCCCTAAGGACCTGAAGCAAATCTTTATTTTATAGATTTCCTCAGCCTTGCAGGTTGAAAGTGCACCCAGGAGCTCAAGTGACCTTTCCAAGACAATCCCTATTGCCCCAGGATTGTATCACTTGGTTTGTCAGACACGGAGTTCAGTCAGATTCAAGGGGGAAGGACCCCCTGCACTGAGAGGACAAATCCAAACAGAGGTTTGAGAGTCAGAACCATCAGCTGACCTCACCGAAGTATTTACAGCTCAAATCTTTGCTTTCCCAAGGCTTAACAGTCTGGGGGTTGGACAATTCCTGGAAATGTTCTGTAGGAGACAGGAGGCTCAGTCCTGCAAGGCCCTCTGCTTTACCCTGTCTGAAACTCCCCCACAATTCTTTCAGCCATCATTTCCTTTGCTCTTCCTGCTCTTTTCCACCCGTTTCCCAGCACTTCTCTGTGCACATGAGTTCAGAGGGGCTAAAGAGGAAGCCAAATCCTGCCATCCTGTGGTCTGAGTGGTGGCTCCAACCACTGCTCACTGGAGAAAGCTGGGCCCCCACCAACAGTTAAGAAATGATCCCTGAAACAATCCTCCAAGTGTTTAAAACGTGAGATAGAGTCCTGTGATCCTGAGGAAGCAGCAGAACCTGCAGACCCTGTGTGGAGGAGAGCCTGGATCATTCCTGGTTCAGCCTCCTCAGCTTTAACATTTATGGCTCCGGGCTCAGCCCCTCGTGACCACCACCCTGCAAACTTCCCACTCAGCTCTGATTTATGGGCTGAGTAAATCCAAGCAAAATGCAGCAGTAAAAGAAATTTGTGGGCTAATTTACTGCTTCTGTTTAGGTTAAGGTTTTAATGGTTATTTGCCTTTATGTTTTAGATAAAGATTTGTGAGGAACCAATTACCCAAGGCAGCACAAGTAGCTGTGACAGCTGAATTCAATGCATGAGCTACCCTTAGAAAGTACTCCCTAATTTTTCTGATAGAAAATGCTACAGTTAAATAGAGAGGCCAGAGCCTGTAGCTTAAAATGGGGAAAAAATGATGAAGATAATTCGCAGGGAACGTGGCTTTTGAGGATAAAAGCTTCCCAACAGAAGAGAGGGAGATCATTACCGTATATTTATATAAAGCCTGGGCCAGGTTTTTTTGTGGGCTCCATTGAAGCTGTGCCAATTTATACCACCTCTAAAGAGTTCATTAAATCTCTGTCTCACCAGCACTGTGCTCCAGGATTTGAACATTTGTTCATCTGAAAGATTCATTATTGTCCTAAATCCAGCTCAGTACCTTTTTTAAGACTGGGTGTGAAATGCTGGTGGTTCCTACACTCTCTCCCTGCATTAAACACCTGCTGAATTCCCTGCAGAGTCTGGAAGTTACAAGTGTCTGTTTAGCTGGGATGGGAAAGGACCTGAGACCCAAACTGGAGCTTTTTAACTCAGCTGTGCTTTGGGTTCAGGGTTCTGCTGCTTCTCAGAGCAAAGGGCCTTTTATTGCTGCCACACTGCGTTGTTTGTGCTAAACTCAGTCAAGTCAGATGAATAATTTGCACTGAGTTTTGATTGATTTTGTGTCTTTTTCAGTTTTCCAAGGAGCAAGGAACCAATTGCAATTCCTCATTAAAAATTACTTCTGCTTAATTCCTGCAACTCCAGTTGTGGGCACTGAATCTCAACCCTAAGCCTTGGTAAAGCACAGCTCTGCATTGTCCTTGCGCTGATGCTTCAGCAGTTATGAATTAGGAAGAAATTGTCTAAATAATCTGTAACACTCAAACATCTGTTGCTTTCAGGCCACTGGTGAAGAAGGGTTTAGCATTGCAATGTAAGAACCTTCCCAAAGTAACTGAAGAAGGGACAAGAGCCCTAAAAAGGGAGATGATTTTGTCATTTTTAGTCATCAACTTTCTCCAGCCCCTCACTGAGCAGTGCTCAGCATTCTCCTGGTGCTGCCTCAGTGGATCCCATCAGCCTGCAGGAAATAAAGGTTGTAAAAGGATTTACACTGAAAGCAACAGGCCTTTTCCATACTGGCATATGTTAGCATTCAGCATGCAGGATTTGTGGCTGTGGGCACAGAAACTCCCAGATATGACACTGAAACCAGCCCCAATTATTTAGCATGTTCTTGTGTAACAATAGCCTGTGCTGAGCTGGCAGTCCCAGATTCTCAGAACAGTCTGGCACCTCCATCCACACCTCCTGCTCCTGAGATCCGTGCTCCACTGGAGGAGTTTCAGTGTCACAGGCAGAGACCAGGCTGTTACACATCCACACCCACAGTCTGGGGTTTCCTCCATACTCCAAAGGAGCTTTACTACCTTTGATTTTGCATAGAGACCAAATCCAGAAATGACAGCATGCCAAAGTTCGGGAGATTTGGGGCAGGGTAAGGCACTTACAACATTCAGCCTACATTTACAAAGCACAAGTAACAGAAAACCACCACAGTAATCCTCTCTAGGCTTAAACTCCCGCTCCTTCCAAGAGATTAAGAACATATGCCAGGTCAGAGTAATCACAGGGGGAGCATTCCTCGTCCTACTTTCCTCTCCCCTTCCAGCTGAGGCCACCCCACACCAGTCAGGTGAGCCATTTCACACACTCCTGTCCCTCCCTGATCCCAGTGAGTGCTGCAGGACATTTGGAAATAGGGTTACACTTTGTGGCTTTGGGAGGAAACCTCCCACACACTTGGAATTCACTGTTCAAGAGGAGGCATTTTTGTCTCTGTTAGTGAACAGTGAAAGGTTTCTCATCCCCTGCTTAGAAATTAATTCATTAATGGCTGAGTGGATCCCTCTGTAGCTGCCAGGCACTTTCAAGGATTTATAAAAAAATGATACCCAGCACTGCCCAGTCTCAGAGTCAAGAATCTGTGCTGCTGTAAGGTAAAAAGCTGTTGAATCCCACCTGGGGAAACTTCTGCTGTGCTGAGGTAAAGAGAGGAAAAAGAAAAAAAAAGTCCTGCTTTTCAAACAACAAAGATTTTGATAAATATCCACCAGAAAGCTTTTACTCTTTCATATGCATTATGTCTATGATTTTTGCTTAGCTTTTCTCTCATTATCTCCCATGTATTTTTTAGGCAAAGGCTGTTCATTTTGGGAAGTGAAATACAATATTGAATAGTTAAAATATTCTCATGGTGCTATCCCCATTAGCTCAAGATCTGAGTAGGGAACATTTGCTGTAAATAATGCACAACTTAATCCCTCTGCATTTTTTTAAGAAAACCCCAACATGCTGCAAAGTACCAAGAAGGAAAAGAAACACATTTCTGTAAATACACCCAACTCCCATAAACTTCCTAATCAATAACTTTTGTGATACACTGAGCTGAACAAATGATGGTTAGTGAATAATTTAATGTCTTTTGGCAGTTTCTACCCCAGAACTGACCGTGAACAGTTTCGATTTTCTCCAGCACATTTTCTTCTGCAAATTTTCTCCTAAATAATTTGTATGAACAGTTATTGCTCTTCAGAGCATTTGTGAGCACTACCCTGTGCCTGTGATTGAATTTGAGCTCTTTCAGACAGTTTTAATTGGGTGCATCAATCAAAATGCATAATTTCCTTTTCTTGACATAACCCTAGCAGCCAAATCTCTTTTTCTCCACGTTGTAATCCATTGCCTAATCCAGAGTGATGGTCCCTAATCTCTATGATTTGGGAGAGCATTTAGGGATGTGCCACTTTCTAAACTGGTTAATTGCTTTCTAGAATAGAGGTAGGGATAATATCAGCTTTAATGAGTCTCTGAACTAGCATTTTTAGGTCATTAAGAAGTGTGAATTAAAAAGTTGCTGTCCCCACCTGCCCAGTTTCTTCAGTCCAGCTGAAAGCCCAGGGGCTGGGGCAGACTGGCACTGGGGATGTCTGTACATGGGGGTGACAGCCCTGGCTCTGCCATCCCTTGGAATCACTTTGCCAGGATCCCTCCAGGTCAGAATGGGACACTTTGGAAGCCTGAAAGTTAACACACAACCCAGCTTTTAGCAATGCAAGTAATGCAACATGTGAAAACATTCCTCTCCTAAGAATGGAAATTCAATTGGTAAAGATAGTCAAGGAAGATCCTTCAGAAAAAGAAAGAACAAATCTTACATCATATATAAAACCTGAAATTTTCTCAAGATGAAACTTCAGAAAATGTGGCACTGAACATCTGAAGGTGAGAATGGATTTGTAATAATGGCTTTTTAGAAGACGATGAATATTTGATTATACTGCCAATGTGTATTTCTAACAAATATGCTGAGCGATGCATTTGAGCTACGGTTATTTCTAAAACTGGGCAGGTTTTGTAGAATCTCTGCTCTCCCTTCCCCAAGAAGGAAGTTGCCACTAATTAATTACAACTATTTGGAGTACACAGAACAAAGGTGGTAGCTGGAAAGGGAAAGGATATCAAGGTTTTGTTTGACTTTAGAAATTTTGCACTCTTTAATTCAGAAACTTTGTAAGTCAACATTGAACACGTGAAATTGGGACCTGAGGTAAGCAGTAATGGGATACTGAGTTTTCTCCTTTTATGCAGGAATTCTGTTAAGGTCAGCTATGATGGAAAACTCTTCAGAGTGTTGCTTAAGTGTGGTGGGCAGGGAGGAATGAGGCCCTTCCTGCTCCCATTTCCATCCACCCACTGGTTCTTACCTGCCACGTGCTCATTACTGTTCCCAATGCCATGTAGAGTTGGATTCCAGCTGGAATTTTCTTCAGTAAACTCTATTGGAGGAGGAGTAAAGTATTGACAGCCTGATTTTGTAATTATAAACTCACTTTTTCTCGTGCCATTGGGCTGTCATTTCAATTTTCTTTAAGGTTTATGTTATGCCATTTATGGCTTTTCTTCAGTAATTTGTTGATTCAAGTTGCCTTTGGACCCTGCTCATTATTTCTGGCTGAAACTTTCAGATTTAATATTTTCAAGCTTAATTTTTTTCACTGAAAAATGCCCCTGTCTTTAAATATAAACTTTCCCCAGATTTATGCATTTTTTGGATGAACTCCTGCAGGAGTCAAACCTTACACTCAAGTGTTTTGTTTAGGAGAAAAAAATCCTGTTTCTGTCCTAAGGAATGAAAACTGAATGGTTCAATTACTCATTTCAAAGCAGCTCTTCCTTCTAAAACTTGGAAACTACATTTCAGTGGAGGAGAGGAGAAGAATGGAACATATTTATTGAACTAAGGCAATTGGAAGAAATTAAAATCACAGGGTGGGGTTTTGTTTGTTTGTTTTGTGCCCATTTCAGAGCAGACACCATTTTTCAACAAGCTTTGCTGTTCTCACACCAGATGGCTTTATTTTTCCAATACTTAATTTTCCTCACATACATTTTCACTGCAAGTATCTTGCACATGGAAAGAGGATGGGAATGCTTTTTATTAATCTGCCAGGTATTTAACTATGCACTAACTCATCCTGGCATCTGAGCCAAACCTGGGGCACCAGATGATTCAGTGTGTATATTCCCAGTATACCATGGAATAGCAGGAAGGGCTGGATTATCCCTACTCAGTTATAATCAGAGCTATAAAAAGAGCTGTTTGCAAAGCAATGCTTTCAAAGGTTCAATTAATAAATTAAAAATGGGTATCAGCATTTTGTTGGATTCCTGGAGCAACCTCCCATTTAACAGGCAGTTGGTTTTTTGGTAAGTTTGGGGCTTAGACAGAGCAGAGGGGCTGAATTCAGCACTGCAGAGAACCTGCTCAGCTTGTGCAAGGGAGACAGAAATGTGCAATTAAAAAACACAACATCCACCATCCATGTCTGTGTGGTGTTTTCAGACCTGTCTTCGTTCCCAGTCTTGAAGTGGAAAAACCATTTGGAAACAGCTGCAGCAAAGCAAATGCTTGTAGGGCCTTGCAGGTACTCTTAGTGTTTATAATAAATAAAGGGATGAGAAACCACCATGTATACACACATCTCTCTATTTACAGTCTGTCTGAAATCTACTAAATCCCAATTTGTCTGAAAGCAGAGAGGAATGCAGTGAAACTCATGGCACTCACCTAGGGAAATATTCCAAAAGGCAGCCTATCAGTGTTGAAACCACTTTGCAGCCTTTGTTTTCATCTCTGTAAATGAAATGCCTAATTACCACTTGGACTACTTTCCTCTCTGGAGCCAGTGCTCATTAAGAAGTCTCCTGAATTCACTGAATTCAATGAAGGCAATCTGAAGCTGGGATGCCTCAGCACCCAACACCTCAGCTCAGCCTCTCCTCTTTTTTAACATCCTGAAGGGGCTAGAATAGTTTTCCCAGACCCCAAAATGGGCTTTTCTTCACCACCAGAGTCACAAGTACATTTTGCAGTAACACCTGATTCTAAGAGCAGTGTCTCTCCCAGCTTTTTTGCAAGAGAAAGGTTCCCTTCTCTGTCTCTCCTGTTCCCTCCTTCCCTCGCTGCTGCCCCTCTGAGCTGAGGTCCCTGTGTGCACACTCCCCCTCAGGACACGGTGTCTTTTCATTTCAATCACATTTCTGAAGGCTGGTATGCTTTGGAGATCTATTCCTTGAACCACTGGGCCAGGGAACCAAGGGAATATCTTTGCTTTTTTTCAAGTTCTGCTTATTGCATCTGGCCAACTGTGTTACGAGTCATTTAATAGTATCCTCTTCAGTCAAAATATTACCTACTCTCCACTCAAAACTCTTTTTCATCCTCCTTGCAGGATCCATTTCAAGATACATTGTTACAGGAGGAATAACCATTAGCACACTATATTGGAGGACTCCATTATGTTCACAGTCACAGAAGTACTGCTCTTCCTTTGAGGGCTTTCCATCAAAATGTTTGGATGGGAAGTTACAGTTCTGTTAATTTCCCATTTTGATTTACTCTAAATATTTCTGTCTGAGAAAGAAAACCAACCAAACAACTAAACCCATCTTGGGGGGGTTCAGTAAAATCAGTTCATCTTAATTTTCCAGACCCCTTTAACACAGCTTTGGTAAGCCAGGCTTTGCAGCTTAGAGTGGACCTTATACTGGGAGATAATTTCTGACTCCTTATTAAAAAAAAATTCTTCCTAGCTTTTTATAACATGATTCCAATATTGTAATTTCTTTAGCATTTTAGCCTTTCAAAAATAATCCTATTTAATGAAAAAAACACAAACCAAAGTCTTGTGTAAATGAGATCAGTGAGAGTAACCTATTAGTAAGTGATTTTCAAAACAGCTTCAGGACAGCAGCAGATCCCAAGAAAAACTCCCCAACTGCAGAAACCAGGACTGATTCTCCAGAATCTCCACTAGCAGAGACNAGCAGATCCCAAGAAAAACTCCCCAACTGCAGAAACCAGGACTGATTCTCCAGAATCTCCACTAGCAGAGACAACACTGCAGTGCCACAGCTTTCCTTGCCCAGAGGGAAAATCTCCCCAAGCCTTTGGAGGTGCAGGTTTCTCTGGACACGGGTCTCGGTGTGGTTCTTGGGGTGTCTGTGCAGGGCCAGGAGCTGTTCTCAGTGACCCTGCTGTGGGTCCCTTCCAGCCCAGGAATCTGAGATGGAATCTGAGAAAATCATGGGTGTGGGATCCCATGCCCAGCTCACTGCTCACTCCCAGGCCAAACCAGCCTGACCTTGGCCAGAGCCTTTGGGCACCCTTAGTTCAGACATTACTGGACATGGGCTTGGCTTTCTCAGCACTGCTGCATAATTTCAGGATGGACCTAGGGAACAGGGTGGTTTTGAAGGAGACTCAGATCCTGCTGCCTCAGCATTCCTAGCCGTATTTGCCATAAACAAGGAAGAAACCAACTTTAATGAGAACACTTAATGCCAAAATTTTTGCAAGTGCTAATGTTTAACTATCTGATTACATTATTAAGAATTTATTCTATTTGGAGCCACTGTTTGACATTCTCAGAAGATGCATCAGCCTCATTAAGAGGCTGAGAAAGGCAGAAACTGAGCTTGCAAGTGAAATTTAGTTTGTCACTGATGTAGACACAAACACTTAAATTGTGCCATCTGCCTGCTTGTTCCAGCATTCCAGGAAGATGCTCAGGAGCTGTTTTCCTTTAGCCTTCCCCTGGCCCATGGTACAGGACTTTGTTGCTGCAGCAGCCAATTGATATTGGCAGAAAACAGCATTTGTATAGAATGGTGAAAGAGGAGGAGAGCTGGATTATAAAATATAAAACTGACAAAAGCAGCACTGACCTTGCAAGTAGCACTGTTGGTACATCAGCAGGGGAATTGGTGTTCTGAGCATTAAACACACCGAATGAACGAAGTATGTCTGTCTCCCAGAGGGCAAACAGGGACCACATTTGCTCTCATTTTAAAGTCTCTGGTTTCTAGGTTCTTGTTTGAACAGATATCAGACAAAAATCCACCTCAAATCTCATTTTAATTTTGTGGTCACTCTTTCCCCCTTTTGCATCTGTTCTCCATCTTACAGAGCTCATTTCCCAACCTGGTGCTGGCAATTGCCTGCCTGGAATGAGGCTCAGCCTTCAAAATGTCAAACACAATGAAAGCAAAAAAACCCCTGTAACAGAAGGGGCCATGGGGACCTGAGGGCTCCTAGGCCAGGCTCAGCCAGGCTGAGATGGGATGTGAGTATGGAAGTGGCTCAGGAAGATGAGAACACAGTGAACACAACAAAACACAGCCTGGTGGAAGAGAATCCCAGTAATTAATAGGATGTGATGTAACCTTGATTGATTTCAGTGCGTATTTACTGCACTGTTCACCAGTGATTTATCTTAATTTTATATTACTCATTAATATATTCAGCTTGACCAGAGAAGTATTATTTTCATTACTCACCATAAAGGAGAATTTTTTCCAAAGGAAAGCTAATTTTACACGTAATCCATCATTTGAAATTAGCCCAGCATTCCTGCCTTTTACAGATACAATTAGTGGTAAACTCCTGGGAAAGCTTCTTCTTACACCCCGTGGCATCAGCTACTAATGCTCAGCCCTCAGGGGATGTTTAAATCAGATATTAGGGAAAATTTCTGCACTGGGATATCATCAAGCATTGAACAGGCTGCCCTGGGCAATGGGGAGTCACCATCCCTGGAAATATTAAAAAGCTGTGTAGATGTGGCACTTGGGGACAGTGGTGGCCTTGGCAGTGCTGGGGGAATGGCTGGACTGCTGGGTGACCTTGGAGGGCTGTTCCAACCTAACTCATTCCATGATTCTATGAAAACTTCCCTCAGATGCCAGTACTTACTAGCAGGGTGTAAAATCCCCTTTTCCCCTGATGTTCCTGTGCTCAGTCACTGACCTGGATCAATGGTTCAGGAGCAGCTGAGCTGTGCTAGCATTCCCCTGTCTGTAATGAAAGAAAAGGAAGTTGTGTGGCTGAGCAGGGATGCTCCTGAGGTCTGACTGTCAAAGAGGAATCAGGAGATGGGTTCCTGCCTTCAGCAGGGCTGGGAGTTCAGGGCATTTTCCCCATTAGAGAAATAAATATGCCCAAAGCTCTCTCATTGCCTGGGCACTCTGGAATTTCAAACTCCACTTCTGGAGCCACCCAGAGCTGAGGAAATGCAGAGGACAGTAGAACCACACCTATTCCTGCCAGCTGAAGGGCTCAGCCCATGAACAGCACCAAGCCAGAGTGCTGCCTGCACTGACTTACAGTCAGTGGATCTAGAATAAAGTGGTGATTTTCTTTCCTCAATAACTAAAATTATGTACAGGATGTTTTTGTGCCATTGCTTGCATTTGTTCCTGGAAAAAGCAAACAGACAGTGTTTGATCCTCCATTAAGGAGCAAAACAAGAGAGTAGAAAGCTTTTCATGCTGCAGCACAAAGTTTCAAGCAGGTTTTTAATATTAAAAATGATTCAGTTTAATATGCAAGGTGTCCCCCCAGTAATTATGCCCAGAGAGACCAGCTTCTAACACATGTAAGTATTAGCAAGTGCACAAAACTGAATGATGGAAGGTGATTTTGCCCTTTCTGAGGAACACTGGGGCTTATTAATAATGCCAAAAATGGTCAAGTCTGGGCAATGTCACTCTGCTCACAGTTAAACATCTTGGCTTTGTGGAGCTGCAAACCTTCCTTTAAAATGATTTGCCCCTGGAATATTGATCATGTTTTTACTGTAAAAAGGCAACAGCTGACACTTGATTTTCCATTATCTTCAACACTGCCCTGCAGTGACTTTAGACATGAGCAAATCCAAGCCTTTCCTAAAGGAGGTGCTAGTGCATGGCAATATTCAGAAGTGAACCCTTTTTTACTTCTGGATGGGACAGTTATTTCCAGATAGGACAAAGGCAAGTAGATATGTCTGTGTGCAAATTCTAAAAGGCTCTCAGGGAAGAATGATGTTCAGGTTAAAAACAGGTGTAAAACTTGAAGGTTTCTATTTTCTGAAAGATACTTATTATTTTTTAATCATGAATCATCATAACCTGTCAAACTGGCCCTTAATCATGAAGAAATCAACTTTCATATTTATAAATTCCTGCTGTAACAGGAAGCTCTCCTGGTTCCCACTGGTTAAAGAATCCCACAACTCCTGTTGGTGATCATTGTTGTGCAATGGTAGGAATTACATGGTAACTTCTCATCCTGAGATATGAACATTTTAACTTCAAAACTAATTTGTATATCCTAAGCATTACACAGGTCTGTACAACAGAGTGACAGGAAAAGGAATGGATCAAAATGGAAGTGAAAAATGGCTGGAAAATGGCTTTTCAGGGCTTGAATTTTCTTTTTTTAACCTCTGAGCCAACCTAGCAATAACTTGTGCTCAGTAAAAGTGCCCCAAAGGACCTCACTGCCCCTGCACACAGCAAAATACGTTTTACCACAACTCAGGACCCAAGCTAGTTTCTTTCACATCACAATCACAATGAAGGAAACAGAAATGTGGAGTTATTTTATGTGTGACATCCATACCAACACTATCCATACCAATTCCACTAGCAACTGTGAAATTCCAGATGGGAGAGACTGCAGAATTCCTGTATCTGCTTCAAATACAGTAAATGAAACATTCAGCTTCCTAAAAGTGCTTCCCTCTCAAACAACAGCCACAGCGTTCCCAAGGGAAAGCTGGGTCCTACAGCCAGACTGCCACGCTCTCACTGCACAACAGGACCTGGGAATAGCTTTGGGAATTCAGCTTCCAGGCAGCCCTTGGCTTGTCAGACAGAGGAACATTCCAGCAGGAGTTACCCAGCTCCAGAAGGAGCCTCCATTGAAAGGTCAAGGTATCTCAATCCAATCCTTGATAGCACACTCCAACCTTGCTCAAACTGATTGTTAGAGATTTTCTACCTCAACAAAGTCCTGATCACTGGGTTTTAGTTTGCAATTTTCTACCTACTTTTTAAAATGAAAATCCCTTCCCTACCATTGCATTTATAGCAAATTGCTGCAGAGTTTGGTGGCATCACAGAATCAACAGCAGAGAAAAGAATATTGAATAGATTTGTTCTCATCTGTGTTGTGAAAGCTCTCTGGAATAAAAGCACCGAACATTCCAGGCTCATCTGTGGCAGGTAGGGAGTGCCACTCTGGAAATGGAACAGATGTTTGATTACATAGAAAGGGCCATGAGAAACAGGGAAGTTTATTATGATCACTCTCATGTTTGCACAAATGCACTGAGTGTTACATTTCAAGAGATGCAGGGGGTTTCTGAAGAGAGGTTCCCCTTTTTCTGTGCTCTGAAATACATCTTGGTCACTGCTCACCCAAAGAGAAGAGTCTTCCCAAGGAAGTTTATTACACACTGGATTCTAATGTTTGTCTCTACCCACCGCACACAAACAGCCACTACAAGAACTATTTGATTGAAGGTTTTTGGAAGAGAATTAATAAATCTGTGACACTAAACTGGGAGCTGGGTGAGTCCCTTTTGTATTATTTCAGGATCACCCAAGACCAGTTTAGTGGGAAACACAGCGGGTGTGTCACACAGCTTGGGCAGGGCAGAGGGACACAGGATTGGAGCACTGGGATGTCACAGCAGGTGACATTCCATGGAACCTTCACTGAAGATGCAATTCTGCCTTAGGTTTTGAAACCCGAGGCAATGAAGAGTGGAAGAACTGCACTTGGAAGAGCTCAGTGAAGAATAAACCTGTCTCCAAACTCAGCTCTGTGTGTAAACATCAGTAATTTAGGCTAAGCATTTCAAAACCTGATTTCCATCTACTTTTCAAGTAGTTCATTTCCTTGCTGGGTTTGATTAGGTCCTAAATGCCCTGCAAAAGCTGTGCTTGGCATTTTTTGGGTACTTGTGTGACCTTTACCAGGAAAAGTATTACCTAGGAACAGCTTCCTGTAGCCAGTCAAACACTGAGCACAAAGTAGGTTGATCAGAAAAGCTGGTCAGCATTTCTTAATGACAAATTCTATTCTATTCCTATTCTATTATATTATGACCTCTTTTAAAATTATTATTTTATTTTTTTGGACAGCAGCAGCATTTCTGGCAGCAGTACAGGTATTTTGAGCCCTGCAAGAGGATTTTCAGTATACACAGAACTTCTGTAAATTGTCCAGCATAACATAGTATTCTGCTCTGGTGTTCCAGGATTTGCAGGAAGAGAGGATGGTTTAGCCTGTTTAAGACTGAGGGAGGGAAGAATTATTCAGACAGGAAAAGGAAGAAGCTGCTCAGAAAATCTCAATAACTTCATATCTGTCTTTCTCTCCACTGTACCTGCATTTAGAGCCTGTAATAAAAGTAATAAATTTCCTGACCCGCTCAGAAAAATGGATAAAGAAGAAACTCTCTTTCAGAGAGTGGGAGTGTGAGCTTAACAAAACAGGAGAAATGCTTTGGGGGATTGAACTTCTGAGTGAAGCCTGGAAAACATTAATTAATCTTTGCTTTCAGTATGAAACCCA
Source organism: Buphagus erythrorhynchus (assembly GCA_013400855.1). Taxonomy (NCBI): domain Eukaryota; kingdom Metazoa; phylum Chordata; class Aves; order Passeriformes; family Sturnidae; genus Buphagus; species Buphagus erythrorhynchus. The sequence goes on from VZTT01075428.1 coordinate 18,819, forward strand.
AACATAAGTCAAGACATCGTGGAAGGAAAAACTTCTTGTATGAAGCAACTGTAATATTCAAAATGTTTCTCACTGCCCAGGTGGGGAGCAAGCCCTGCCTGGGGAAGTGCCTGTCATGGAGAGCTGCCCTCAGCAACTCAAAATTCTTGTCCTTTCCATACATTTTTTTCCATTCCAGCCTCAGCCAGGAATGCCTGGGTGATTTGGAGAGGCGATTAGGTTGCATTCCTGTTATTACAAGGAAGGGAATCAATACTAATTCACTTAGCTTTATTTTATAAGTGGCTAAAGAGATGTAACATCAGCCTCCAACGAGGGAGAACACTTCCTGCGTGTGTTGGAATACTAATAAGAACTGGCTCAAGGTAACCACCCAGCAAGAGCTGTTTGCTCAAGCCAATTAGTTATGAATCAGGAGCTTGCTCAGTTTTAAATGTTTGACAATTTTAAAATAAAGGAAAAATACAGCCTGGAGAGCAATAGCAAACCCAGACACTGCTGATGTCAGGTGAGAAAATAAAAGTATGTGGCATAGATTTGTAATCTGAAACAGATAGTGAACAGAATCTTTCAAAACTCTGAAGAAGTTTAAATCCACCTCTGCAAATGACTCTTCTCTACTCAACACCTGAACTTCAGCTGAGGGCTTGGATATGCTGCTGTGGAATAGGCATGTTACAGGTTACACATTTCAGATCAAAGGGCCAGGGCTGGATGCAAAAATACTCTGCACAAATATGCCGTTCACTTCCTTGGCTTCTTCCCTGGAGGTCTCCAAGGGCTGAGCACTTAATGCTGAATAACCTTTCCTGGAAACTCTTTGTACTGGATGTAAGCCACTGAGAGAGAACCTGAACCACAGGAGAAAGGAACGTCCCTCAGCCCCAGCCTCTGAGTTAGGAACAACCTTATTTCTAAATCCATCCAAAATCCACCCCAGTTTAACTGCAGAGCAAAGTCCTTTAGTGTGAATATCCTCTACCAGCAAACTCTGTGCTGCTGCAGCCACTGAGCCCTGCATGTCCCAAATCAACAGGAGACCAAGGCAATCCAGGATTTTCAGGCTATTTTACCTGGCATTCAGTAACCCCCTCGTTGCAGCAATGGCCATTCCCCTCTCCAGCTGTTCTACCACATTCTCCCTTCAAACCCATCACTCCCAGTTTTGTTAAGGACCTGCAGAGGTTTCAGTTGGCTTAAACAATCCAGTTTCCCAGGATAAGAAATCAATAACCATTTAATATTTAAGTAGCTTACAAGCCACAGCTGAACTCCGGATGTGGCAGCAGTGTTCCAACTACAGGGAATTTCTGCAAACCCCAGTGCCCAGAGCAGGGAGGTATGAAATGGCTCCTGCTTATCTCTGTTTGAGAGCTCAGCACCTCACCCACAGAACAAAAGCTGCTTGTGATGCCTGCCAGTGCTGGCTTCTCCCATCCCATTGCAGTCTGGGGGCAGCACTGACAAGGAGGCCTGGATGGAAACACAACTCCGAGTCAGGCAAAGCTCCAGCGGGAAGTGCTTCGACTCCCTCTGCCCGTAAAGCAGCTTCTGGGATCAATTATGCCCTGGCAGGTGATCCATGGCTGCTCTGCTCTCCCAGGATATGTTTTGCTGTGGGTCAGCTCCTGAGAATATCTTCCATGACTCTGCAGAAACAGAGCACTTTTTAGAAGAGAGTTGCTGTGCCAAGTGGATAAATGCAGCCAGATGTTATGGACTGGTTGGGAGCTCAGCACTAGGAAACCACAAAATAATACAGAGACTGTACACAAGGAACCTTCACTCAGGTATTTCCTTTGGACTCAGAGTATCACTGCCAGGAAAGAGCTCCAAGGGCAGGTGAGGCAGGAAAAAGAGCTCAAGGGAACAGCTCCACTGATCCCTAATTAAGGGCCTTCCCCTGCATCTACATATGTGCACTGACACAAAGACATGGCAACTGGAATGTTTCCAAATATGTTTTCACCTCCAGTTAGCAGGTGAGAAGGAACAGCTCAAACAAGTATAAAAATATATATATATTATGTGTCTAGAAGTTTATAATTTGTAGACATATTTGGCAGAATACATCTCTTTTCACATTGAAGGAAGGCTTAAAAGCAAAATAATCCCTTCTCTTTTCTAAGCTGTGTGAATACTTTAACAGTGAACACATTAAGTTTTAAAGGAAATCAATGATATTTATTCCAAGCCTTTATGAAGAGGTAAGAAACCTGAAACAAGGATTTTCTGCAGATAAAGACTGTTGGGTCCTTGTAATCCTCAGCTTGCTTTATCCTGAGAAAATGTACTCCTTTGTTGCAGATAGCTGGCTGCTCCTGAACATCCCTAAGCCGTGAGGGGCTGATCAGCAATGGCTGAGTTTGCAAGCAGTGAAAGCCCTCATTAGGTTTTTGTCATCTCCCAGCAATGAAGAGATTGCTGCCACACAATGCACTCATCAATCGGCATTGTCCTTTCCCGGGTGGTAATTCTGTTTATTTTCCTACATCTCCTCATGGCAGGAAACAATTGAATTGAGAAGAGAGAAAACAGGCAGCTATGATTCCCTGAGAATTCATGTGTGTCTCCCCAGTCCGCTTTTTCACTGTAATTCCTCACTCCTGAGCTACTTGGTGAGGGCAAACAGGGCATGTTCTCTGAGATGCACTCTGCCTGTAAAAAACCCCTTAATTTCTATGAACTCTTGGTTTTTAAAAATGCTTGATGACTTCCAGCTTTGAGGAGCTCCAGAACCATCTGTGACCTGCAGGGGGGATTGGGCATTCCCTACTAAGTGTGCCACAGGATGGATTTCCTGCCACAGGCTGTTAAAAGCCACCCCAGTGACTCCTGTGGGGCTCTGAGGACACGCTGTGGTTTCCCAAGCTCTATTCAGCATTTCCAGAAGGCAGCTACCAGCAGTGGTTTACAGGAGCAAATACCCAGTGACAAACAGTTCCTGGAAGTATCCAGCCTCTGACACACATTTTTCAAGGAAGCCAAGCCTGACATGTTGTCTTTGACCCGGTATCAATCAATACAAGAGCAGCAGCTAATCACACCCATCACTGCAAAGCACTGGGGAATGGCATTTGGAGAGGCACAGGGAACCAGGAGCTTGGAACTGGCAGAACTCTGCTCACAGACACTGTGAATCCAACAGTCCCATGATGAGAATAACAAACCAGAAGGAAAGCCCTTGGAGTAACACACTCCAAATTCCACCTATCCCACAGGCACAAAACTCAGATCCAGGCCTATTTTATGTTTCTGGCAGAGCAGCCTAAGTCACAATAGGACAGATTAGCTGAGAAATAGCAATAAAACCTCGTTACCCTGCTGGTGGTGCCTGTTCTCACTGAGAATCTGAGGGGTGTTACTGCAGGGAGTGGGCAGGGACAGGGACCTGCAGCCTCCAATTCCTAATGGGAGATTATGCCAAGGACAGCTGAGTCTCTGGCATGACACACTGGAGACCCACCTGGCACGGGAGTTTTGGTCAGAGCTCTTAACTACAGGGACTTGCTAGTAGAGTTTTCCAGGAGAAAATATGTCACTATCACATTTACTCGTCAATTACTGCTAATAGAAACAAATAACTTGCTTACTTAAAGTAATTACAAACCTCGTGCTAAGAAACAAAAATTAAGTTAAGCAAGCACAACTCATTTCTTCACCATTTCCCCACTGGCAAAATAATTAAATTACATTTTGCAATTTTTAGGAATGCTTAGTATAAATCATTGATTTTATTCTAATAACATGATTGAGTAGTCAACAGTTTTTTCAGGAGCTGCAAACGCTTTCACCACTCCAGATTCTCACCACATAAAAAAAGCAAATGAACATATTGAAATGGTTTTACTTGAAACTTCCTTCAAATCCCCACCAGCTACAAGAGCATTTTGCAGATGTTTTCTCTTACCCAGGTATTTGCCGGCTTTGTCAGGAACCAAATGACAGAGAGGAATGCAAACCTGCCTCAGCATGGCGGACAATTTTCCTTTCCTCTGACCATGACAGCCTTTCCAGGGGAACATAAAAGAGGAGATTTTGAACAGAGGGCTTTTTTTGCAAGTTACTATTTTCCTGTTCCCTTTAAAGGAACCTAATGACCAGACCTCTGTCTTCTGAAATTCTATCCTTGTTTCCTTTCATTTGATTTCTTTCAGATTTCTTCCTAAACTTTTCTCTTTGATGCCCACCTGGAGCTTAAAATGCTTTTTTATGCTGTACTGGAAGAAGAGGAACCTCTTCAGAAGTTCCTGGCTCCTTAGGGAAGCACAAAGCTGTGCACACCCAGGTTACAGAGACTCCTCTCACCTCAGCTGCTCATTCTCCAACAGGTTTGAGCTGATTCAGTGCTCAAAGAATGATAGAGCTGCATACGTTTCACCTCTTCATCTTCCTCCTCCTCCAATAATTTAACTCCTGGGCAGTTAATGACCAACTCCAGCTATGTTCTTAAACTTCAAATCAGCCTGTGGCCACTTGCACTTGGGCTGGATTTACTGCTGTTAGGATCTGCATTGTTGTGTTTAGCTTTTCCAAGATAACTGTTGTTTTATGCTTTTGACATAACACAGACACTGAGATGCCTTTTTTCATCATCTCACCAGTATCTCAGCTAATCAGCATTTCTGTTTCGTGGTTACAGTCTCCTGGCAACACAACTTTATCTCAAACTGCCCCTTGTTGTTTTGGAGACCCTGTGCCCAGAGCATGGTACGTCTTTTCTTTTTCCAAACACACTTAGTGTTTTTCCTTGGTCTCCTTGTGATTACCCATCTCTGGCCTGAAATAAAGCACCAGGAATTTGCTAACATTTACACATAGACTGTTCCTGTTTCTGGTTGTTCCCTTGCACATGATCCACAGCTCTGTCACTGAGCAAACCCTTCCTTTGCAGAAAAAAAAAGGAAAAAGAAAACCCCCAAAACACCAAAAAAGGCTTTGGAGGCTCAGCTGTGCTTTTCCAAGAGAGCATTCACACATCCCAGCTGTTTCAGCCTTACAGGCCTGTGGAAGAGGCTTACAGACTTCAAACAAGAGTTGGGGAGGCTCTTTAAGAATATGCTGTTCATCACTTCAGACCTTCTAGCGCTGACAGCTCCAGGGAGGACACCTGCACTCCCAGTAAGTCAGAGCAGCCGGTTTCCCCTGGTCATTTGGAGCCCTGATTGCCAGCACTCCAATCCTGTCAGTTCAGACAAAAGCAGAGGTACCTTGGACTGGCTCTCTCCCTGTCCAAGGTATTGAACACAGTTTAACACAGACATTTGTGATTTGACTGGGGGGATGAGCCTCAGCTTCACCTGCACGTCACACCCCACACACACAGTGATGCTTATAGATGTTTCTTCAGACTCTTATGCAAAAATAAATGTGGGTTTTTTTTGTAAAAAAGCTAGACAGATAAAGTGAAAGACTTGTATGGCACCAGCAAAGTGGCTATGGTAGTCATGACAACCACGTCAGTGCTTATAAAACTTCCCTTCTTCTTAATCTTTTTTTGCAGTTTAGATAGCACACATGCGAGCTGTAAAAAGCAGTATCTGATCTGCAGCAATAACATGAAAAGTAAAATGTTCCCAGCAGCCACCACAGGAGGCTGAGACACTGACAGCTCTTGGGGGTCATTACCAGCAGCTCTGTCCAGCTCCCAGAGCGACTCCTCAGTGTGGCCAGGCTTAGGAGAGACCAAGGGCCTTATCCCAGATTTCACCCTTAGCCCAGGGTGAGCAGGGAAGGGCAGGAGGGAGAAGGTTAACGCTGTTTTAATGGGAAGAAGATCAGACACTAAACACACACAAGCACATTATAAATGTATTCAAATCCCCACATACTTACAGTTTCCTTCTTCATCTGATCCCCGGAGGGCTCTGCTGCTCAGCCCCAACTCAAGGGACTGTGGGCTCCCACAAACCAGCCTTCCTTGAGCAAGAATCAACATCCATCTTTTGCTTTTGATCTTCTACACTCATTACTTTTTCACCTGATTTTCAATGTAGCCCTCCCAGCCTTATCATTCACAGGTGGAAACCAAAGCACACCAGAAATAAATACCCCTCTCTATCCCAGAGAGAAGTGAATGGATTTGCTTCCAGCAAAAAGGGAGCAGCTGCTGTCAATAAGACAAATCACCCCCTCTCTAATCAAGTGATAAACTCAAAATAGCAATGGTTTATATTCCTAAATCTGCCAAGAATCACGTGTACCTTCAGAGGAAAAAAAACGGTTGGCATCTGGACTCTAGTAACTGAACTCACCTTCATCTACTATTATTGTTAAGAAGTATAATTTACTGAAGTAAAAAACAAATAAAACCTTTCTTTTATAATAAGGTAGCTATGGTCAGCATGCTCATTTCTTTCTTCTTTCTCTCAGCTGTGAAGAATAATTCTCTGACATCTTTAAGAATTCCCCAAGTTCATGTGCTTCTGAACTTACAAGGTCTCCATCAGCAGTCTCGGGGAAACAGCTCCATCTTCTGGGAGGCAGTCCTGCCGTGGCGGGAGCGGTTCCCGTGGCTCATCCCGTCTCTTCCCGGGGTTATCAGCGGCGCTGTTAGTGCAGAATGGCTCAGGAATCAATCTCTCTGCGCTGCTTTGCACTGCCAGAACCGCTGAAGCAAAGCAGAGGGGCTCAGTTAACAGAGACTTAGCAGCCAATCCATGGCAATAAAAGCATCTCACAAAACCAGCGGGCACAGCAAAGACACTCCCGAGTATCCCAAATCCACGACGAAAACACAGACATCCTTAGGATGATCCCTGCCAGTTCCATAGTTCCCAACACAGGAATTAGTGACACCACATACAAAATACGTACCAAGATTAGCAGAGCAAATGCCTGACAGGAATCTTCTCCAGCAGGTAAAGATTGGATGTTAGCTACTTGTTCTACAAAATGGGAAAACTGCTCTCAGGATTTGGGATACTGCATTTAGCAGTGTACAAATGGCAGTTCGGGATGGAACCTTTGCATTTGTTTCCAACTCAAAAGCCTCACGTGGTGAATTCTCTCCTCCCGTTAATCACAAGCACTCTGTTCCACAAAGGCTGGGAATGAGCTCCCTGAGTGATGCTAAGGAATCAGCGACTTAAAATTGTTTCATCAGGTGTGATTCTGCTTTAAGCATGTAAAGTCTGACTGAAATCAAATAACCAAATACCTGCCTCACCTTCCTAGGAGCAATAATGCCAATTGTTGAGAACCTTCTGTTCATTATACACAAAATCATTATTTTTTTTTTAGTCTTAGACTTTCAGTCACTTTAATGCGGCTTTTGACAGCACTGGAGTAACCACCTTCATCTTTAGGTTCCTGTCTACTTCGCTCGTTAACTACAGAGAGAACTTCAGTTACCTCCAAGGGTAACTGATCTAATTACATGTCTCCACCTTTTTTTTCCCCAGAAAATAATGATCCTGAAACTTACACAGTCAAAGTTCCCTGGTGGATCCCAGGGAGCTGTGCACGGTGTTCCTGGACTGACCTGGAGGGACTCGTATCAAGCAATGGATGAGGACAAATAATCATTCTTAGAAGATATTCATGACAAAAACCTGTCTGCACCACCACCTTGTAACATCTAGAGGTGAGAGCTCTCCAAGGACACCAGTAAGAGTACATTTACAATTCCTTCTAGGAATTCGTTTGTTTGATTTTTTGTTTGTGTGGAGTATTTTTGGTGGAGGCAAATGTTTTGGGGTTTTTTTTGGTGTTGATTTTTTTCATAATACTGACTTAAACCTTGGTGTGTATTTTCAGTTTAAATACATTGAAAATACATTGGCTGTACATTGACTGGCTGGTGAACAAGAAACCACCCCACATTTCTTATACAGCAAAGAACCCTTCTGAAGATGCTCCCTTGTTTCTCTGATTGTGGAATGTCTGAGACCAGAAGGGAATGGCACCAGATTGGTTTAATCACAGGTGATGTCCTGTGATATTTCTTTCCTAGGTGAATTGAATGAATTGTGTTGATCTCCTAAATCACATGGAACATTTCCTCTCAGTTGGGCCCAGAAGACAAATATCACGTGAGAGGACAGGAGAGCAGCTTCATTCCACAAAGGATTTCCTGGCTCCATAAAATGCTTTCACCCACTTTTTTTGTTCCTCTCTTTGCCCCTCCAGCGCAGAGATGGAATCAGCGTCACACATTTATTTTAGATGTTTTCTCTCCCTTAGCTCCTTCCTTCACTCTCAACTTTTGCTGAATTTAGTACAATGCATCTAGAACTCTTCCTGCAGCTCTTACACCTGCAGGTTTCAGAGGGATTCTGCCTTTCTCCAAGAGCTCTGCAATTCCTCTTTTAGCACAGCAAGCCCACTGTCCAGGAAGTTTAACAGAGCCTCATTCACTGAATCACAAGGATTTTGCCCAAGGAGCTCCCTGCAGCCCTGCCTCCCTCAGAGAGGTGCTGGGAGCCTGTTCCTGCAGGAAACACGGAGCCACATCTGTCTGGGCTCCACGAGGAGCTGCCAGGTGCTTGTCACAGCTGTGCCTCACCCAGTGTCCTCCCTGCGCCCTCCTCTGCCATTCGGCACCAACCCAGGTGCAGTGGCACACACAGACCCTGGGTTTCTCTAAACTCTCTCTGCAAAGTCAGCGAGAGGTCAGAACTGCCATCCAAAAATAACTTAGTGCCGAGCTTTAATCAATGAACTTCAAAAGATTTGCTGATCCAGACTGTAAAATACAGTTTTAGCTCCTCGTCCTCAGTGCAGCTTCCTGTAAAATGGATCAACAGGGAAACCCCCACTGCAGCTCCAACTTAAGGTCCATAAATAGGTAAGGCCACTAACAAGTATTTTATTGGTGCTCCATAGCAAAACTGAGGTGGTTTTGCTGCTCCTACAAGTCACACAGTTGGACGAGGATGCAACAGTTTGCTATGTCTGTTTGCCATCCATGAGGGCAAAGATCAGGCAGCCAAAAGAAGAGAATCCCCATCACTGCTGGAGCAGCTGCCTCCCAGCCCTGAGGCTCCACTGCAGTATCTTCTGGTACCTTTTTACTCACAGCACTCATTTAACAGCCTGTGCAGTGCTTGGGAGGGTGTGGATAAACAGTGACCAGAAACAGAGCTTTAAAATGACAAATCACCTTATTCCTAGGGAGGGAAGGCAGAATTCTTTTCCTCTCTCCAAGGCAAAGACTTCAATCAGCTTCCTGTCCCTGCTGGTTCATGGGATTTGTCCTGACTGCAAGTTTACCCTTTTCCAGGATGTCCCAAGGGAAATTCCCACCTGCCCTGTGCCTGGGAATTGCTCAGAGAATTGCTCAGGGGCCTCTCAGCAAGCTTTGCTCCCTGTTTTCTAGGCAGTGTAAATGACCTGGAGCACACCAAAGCCCTCAGCAGCCACGGCACTGATGCCACCAGGGAGGAAGTGCCCACACATCCAGCACCAGCACACCAGGAGGAAATACTTGAGGAGGGCTGAGCCAATGCCCTGCTGAGGAGATCCATACATGTGTTGTTTACCCCTCAGCTCCTGCACCTCCTGTACTCAGCAGATGTCAAAGTCAGGTGATCAATTATGAAAAATAAAAATTCAAATATTTACATTATAATTGTAAGTGCTGTGAGGGCCTCAGCACTTAACTGTGAAATAAAAATGAATCCTAAACCAAAAAAGGCAGCCCAGTGCTGTTCCTGTTGTGTCAGACCCACCAAGTACTGGGGCTTTGCCATGGGAAGCACAAAGTGTCCTGGAATACCTCAGCAAAAATATCCCATTGACACAGACAAAGGCAGCACCCCACTGGCTCTAAGGTGCAGCTGACATATGGTACATTTTGCCTCATCTGTGAGTCATTTTACTGCCTGTTTTTGCCTAGCTGTTATTTTTTTTTTTTTCAGCAGGAGTCCAGAAGAGTGATAATTAATTTTAAAATAACCATGGACTCCTTTTCAACTTTTCCAGACTAAAACTGAAGTTCATCCACTGGAGTCAACTGTAATTAGGCACATTTTACCACCTTGTTTTCCCAACCTCTAAAAAGGGTTTTCCTTAGAGGATGAAAAATTTAATCAACTGAAAGGTCCCAGGTAGGTTATAATTCCTTTTATTCTCTTCTCAGGAAGATTTGCCTGACCAAAACCTGAAGTGCAGGAAATGCAAGGATTTGGAATAGAAGCCAGAAAGCCACAGCAGGAAATCCCAGAATATCCATAGCTGTACATATTCCAAATAATGACTATTTTATTGACACCTTTACATCAGCACCCAGGGCAGAATGGGGACCAACAGTATCCTCCTTTTCTTCTCTACCCCATCAAGACAGGTGAGTACAGAATGAGGGCTTTAAACTTCAAAATACAGGATCTTTGTCCTCAGACACAGAACAACCACCCAAAAATGAGAAGCCATCACTTCAAGGTATCACAAGGCTATTTATAACCATTTGAGTTTGTTAGAAGGTTGGCATGGCTGACTCCTGTATGCAGCCTCCTTCCACACTTATTAAAATCATCTCATTTTGACAGAATTTCAACCAACTCTGTCCCAAACAATTTACGCTTTTCCACAGGAATTTTTAAATTCTGAAACATCTGGAGATAACTAGAGGAACTTTAGCTGTCTGTCAGGAGAGCTCTTCTACAGATGGAAAAACAGAGCCTTCCTTGCTATATCTTTGAGATAAACCACTGAATAAGAATTCCAACAAGAATACAAAGTGCAGGGCATTAAAGGGTTCACAGCAAGTGACTGCTTTGGGGTTTCTGAGGCTCCAGGAAGTTTAAATACCCACTGATTTTTGCAGCTAAGAAAGTAGCTACTCTGTTTGTGGGCAAAATGCTCTCAGAGGCCCTAAGTGATGCACTGGAAGAAAAAATTAATCATGCACAGTTGAATAAATTTCTTTAAAGGACAGGGCTGGCCACGGTCTGACCCTCACATACAGCCCAGCTCTGGCTCCTTTGTGCTCCTCTAATGGAACGAGGAGCAGAAATGCTGGTGCTCCTGAAGGCAGAGGGAGATAAAATCATTGCCTGCCTCCCAGCAGCTCCCAGGAGAACCTACCTGGCACAGATCCCCTTGTTATCCTCAGCATTTTCTTTCCTGCCTTTCCATTTTTGAACCTACAAGATGTTTAGGTAAAGCCTGGGGGAGTTTGCTGCCGAGCTCCAGGTAAAGTTTATTTGCAAATATATTTAGGGCACTTCCCATTAAGTGTTGCTGGAGACTGACCAATAATAGATACAAAACCCTTCCTAAAAGGCAGTGGCCAAAGGATCTGAGATTACTGGCACCACAGTAATGACTGGAGAAGGGAAAAGGGAAGAACACTGCAGCAGTATGGTCACATTCCCTTGTTTAATATTCCTACCTGCTTGCTAAGCCACGCTGAAGAGAAGCAGGTCTGGTTTACAATAAGGCACTTTCAAATATGGGCTGTTCCACTGCCATTTTGATGATGTGAGAAGTAAATAGCCTGTACAAGGTATTTTCTCTACCCCCATTCTGGCTGTGGTGCACACAAACCCTTCTGGAAGGGACATCACTGCCATCCTAATGAACATTTTAGAAGAAAATAGACTTTAAAAAGTTAACACAATTTGAGGGCCACTCACCTCCCTCTGTAACCTTTATCTGTACATACATTTCTCCATAAAGTACAAATAAAAATCTCTGTGTCAAACAGCTCAGTGTCAAAAGACCAATGAGTCATGTACTACAAACTACAGAGACTCCTGGGAGCTTTGTGCAACTGGAGCAGCAGCATGCAAACAATAAAGCAGAACAAATACCCAGAATGTGTTTTTTCTGCTCAACCAGTTGATTTTGATTATTAAATGGCCACAGTGCAGCTCTCACCTCCTTTTTGTGAGTTTCCTGACACTTGAGACTCCTTGATTACCATTAGTTTTGATAGATATAAAAACCATAGCAGAGAAATAAGTGAATGTGGATCACAGTAGAAACAGACAGTTAAGATTTATTTCTACTTTCCAAAAGTGGTTTCTTTTTTTCATAAAAAAAANCATTTCAGTGTGTTAGATTTCCACTCACCTCAGTTTGTCAGGTACCGAAGTGCTGGGGTCAGTTCCTTGTATCACAAACACATCTTAACTTGGGAAACATGGGGATTTTTGTTTATTGACAAAAATGATTGTATTATGTGATCAGTAATACAGACCCTGTGGGCACAAACCCAGAAACTCAGCAACAGCTGACTGGCTGGATTTGAAGGAATGTGTCGTGTACTTTTGATAAACAGCATAACCAGAGTCACGTAATGTTGCTTAATGCCATGATTTAGGTGAAATCTTATGAAGTAGGAAGAAAAAAGCTGTCCTGTGTGCTCACACTGCTGACCTAAAAAAGATGAAGTGCCAAGCATGAGCTCCATGATAACAACGCACCAGGAATGCAGGTGACTTCTCCAAAATTCAAAGTCAAATGCTAATTTGTCACTAAGTAAATCATGATTATACATTATTAAGCCAATTTGCAAACCAAGCTTAAAAGATGTATAATTAACAAGATGTGTGTTCCACATTGGTGGGGAAGAAGGTATTTTCAGCTCTGCTGTGTATCACCTACACCATGTCAGATGTGCACTCCTTACCATCACCTCTGCAGTTCTCCTGCACCTTCCTGGACTGGGAAGGTGGCTTCCATCCTGTCCCAGTGGTACTAAACACACACAGCTCCTCCACATTAACCACAGACCCCGTTTCTCTATTTGGAGGCCCACATTTCACACCCCTTTAGCTTTCCCTTTTTAGGAAAAGCTGCTTTGGGTGTCCCTCTGGTGATTGCCCTGATGGAAAGTCCATTCACTGATGAAGAAGCAGCAGCAGCCCCCTGGTCCTACACCCTCCTCCCAAGAAAATACTCTTTATAGGCAGGGCCTGTATTTGAAAAAGAGAGGACCCTTAAAATGAGATGTAGCAGTTCTTGCTCTGCAAACTCTCAGAGTAAATCCAGATTAATTTAAATGACTTTAGTGAAATCCTTGCAAAACATTACAGACATAAGTGAAAAGCCTGAGGATGCAGGGGACAGGAATATACTGCAGTGCTGGATGGGAAAAAGTAATCCAGCAATACGAGTGCTTTTGTGTTTTGGTTTCTTTTAAATCCTGATAAGGAAAAGTACTTCAAAGAATGAACTCTCTAAAAGCTTCAAGTATGTGATTATGCCTCATGAAAACCAGTGCAACTAAGGATAGACCTTATGAGAGGTGTGCTTTAAAGCACCAGAGTAAAATTTTTCCCTAGACTTGGCTTTAATTCCTCTTACTTTTTTTTCTCTATTACAATTTCCCAGCTGTTGTTATTTATCTGCTCCCTTCCAGGGCTTGCCTTACACATTCTCAGGAGCACTTCTTTATACCAGCACACAGAACATTTTAGATCTAAAAACTTCTGGAAAAAGAAAAGTTTTTGACTGTGAGGAAAGCCAGAAATGCCCTGAAACCTCCCATACATGCTCCCAGAAGTGACTTTTTAATCCCCTCCTTGCACCCCCCACTGCCTGCTAAATACAGGTGTGGGGCTCAGCCAGTCTCACCAGGAGGGTGTGAAGAGCTGAAGATGACAAAGAAGAAAGCTTTGAATGTTGTGTGACTGCAAGCACCACAGGACTGCACTTGCCAAGGCCACGATGAACTTGTCACAGGTTTATCCCTTGCTCTGAAAAGGCTTTTGAAAACTGGAATAATTTGTTATTTACACAAGTGCACTGACAGAACCCTCAGTTATGGATGTATCCTTTGCATTTTTACTGGGAATTACAATTCCCCACAGACATGCAGGTTTGATTTCAACAACAGCATTTTGACATCACAGCCCAGTTATGCAAGCACACTTCCATGTGTGATTTCCCTCCAATTCTGTACAGCCTTGAAAGCAAAGTTTGTGACTAATAATTAAAAGTACGGTTCCCAAGGCTAATGTCTGCCCTCTTCACAAACTAAACATTACAGCCACTCTCCTTTTTCATTCCTGTGAGGTCCATTAACAAGTTTCCCCATGTTCCACCTTGTTTGGGATAAATGAGAGGTGAGAACACAGGGAAAGCACATTTACTAA
>VZTT01075429.1:8532-22659 GCA_013400855.1 Buphagus erythrorhynchus
CTTGTGTCTTTTTTTTTTTTTTTTTGTTTTCATTTCTCTCTAAGTGCTACAAAAAGTACCTCTGTGGATGTCAAGCCACTCTCCTGTGAGTAAGTGGATATCCACTCAGGTCCAGGGTCTCAGAATGAACACACATCTCCCTGAGGAGCCTCTGGGATTTGATCTGCAAAGTTTCTCAGACCCTATCGGATGCTGACAGAAGCAAACACCCTGCAGGATACATTTGTTGCAGTACTATCTGCCTTTCACACTGCCATTTCTGTTTGAAGTGGAATGAATTCTCTTTTCACACGTAAGAGGTAAAATCTCCATCTCTCAACCACAACAGATTCCTGAAGGCAGAATGAGGATGGAAGATGACATCCTAGTCTTCCCCACTGAAGCAGTCCCACCATGAGAAACCCACTCAAATTCTCTAGACCACATGGTTAATAACATTAAGTAAATTTAGGGGATTCTCTTGAAATAAAAGTCTTGATTTACTACCTCGAAACAACTTGTATATTTTTAATTAAATATAAATCAGTTCTAGGAATAAAAATTGGACCCCAAACCATTAATGGGTCTCTTTGAGCTGAGTGCCTAGTAGTCAAATTATTTTTAAAATAAGAATAACCATTATAAACCTTTTCTTTCTGGCCCAGTGAGCTCTGAGAGGTGATGCCTCTCCTTTATGTGTAGGGAGCTGTTTTCCTACACATAAAAAGGAGCTTCCCAAGGCTGGGAAACCCTCACTGTTACAGTGTTTTCTAGTCAGGGGAGAAAACTGGTTTAAATCTGAGGCAAAAAACCAAATGGGAATGTTCTCATTATCTCAGTTCTGTATTTATGGAGGTCTACATATGTGAAGTTATGTGGCACCACATTCCAATGTGCACTCATTGAGCTGGGAGGGAAGGTAAGAGTTGGTCTCTGGGATCCACTCAATGTACCATGAGAGGTGCCAATGTACCAATGCACAGTGGCCATGAGCTGCACCTTTCCTCCTTCAGACCTGCTGCCTACTTTGTGTAAATAAAATACTTGCTCATAGTTGGTTCCAGAAAAAAATTGTGAGCGCTTCTTCCCAGGCATGGAACAAAATAACAAGGGTGGTCTGTAAACCCATGTGAGACATCTGAAACCAAAAAGGAGGACCAAGACCTAAGAGGTGCCCTTGTTGTCAGCTATTTCTGACCAGCTCTAGGTGGTTTTGCTTGGCATCATAACTGTTTTGGGTTTGTTCTGATGTAACATTTGACAGAAAATTAGATTTTCTATGAAAAAAGATTAACTCTTTTTTGTGAGGAGTTTCAACACTTGACCAGGGTGTTTGTAAGCCCAGATAAAACAGTTTTGACAAAAGAATGCAATGATTCTGTGTAACTGCTAAATAGCAAAACCTTTTATCTACCTGTCTTAAATTTCTTTCATTATGAGAATGAACTTAATCAGTGGCACCCAGTGTTCCTGTGGTACAGTGATATTTCAGGAATCACTGCCAGTTCAGCTGGAAGCTCCTGGCATTTGACTAGCTTGGTTAGCAATTCCACAGCACTCATAGAAAAAGGATAAGTCTAAATAAGCTGATTTGTGAGCTTCAAGTCATCCACTAAAGATACCGAGAAGCTCCAAATCTCAAATGCTATTTGAGTCAAATGAAAATTATCACAAAATCACTTTTTAGGTGCAGGACACAAGTCTGCTCAATAAGAGTGATTAAAATAATAGCAAATTTTTCTCCTATTCCTTTTATCTTTCCTATCCTTGTTTTCAGTGTATTTGTCATGAAAAAGCCGTGTGCAGTCTTAGGAAAATCTTCCTGCCAACACCTTGAAGCCTGGTCATGTGCCTGCTCTGCTAAGGGATCTCCCATCTTCTCCTCCTGTGGCAGAATTGCTCTCAGTGTGGTCTCTGCTCCTTCCTCCCTCCCTCACCTTCAGAAGTTTTTCCCATCCATGCACCCTCACCATCTCCCCAGGAAAGAGCAATCTCACTTGTCTACAGAGCTCCTCTTGAGGGTGAGAGCCACACAAAGGTGAGCTGGGGTCTCCCCTTGCTGACCAGACATTGCCATGATACCGGAGCAGATTATGAATTATGCTTAGGACAAAACCCCAACAAAAAGTAATATACTATCCATTGGTCTTGGGTTGAAATAGTGATGACACACAAGCTTGAGTTAGCAATCTTTAATTGTCCCCTAGGGTTCAACTTGAACTTTTAAGATGAGCTTAAAAACAGCTGGTTGTTTACAATAAATAACAATTTACTCCTATTTTGAGCCTGAGTTGAAGCCATTCCTCATTACATAAATGCTGACATGCCCTTTATGTGCAGAGGTTTTACTTTTTGGCTGCAATGTGAAGTCAGCACAACTTTATTCTCTAATGCTCTTCAATTCCTTGGTTCATTCATTAATCACCTAATGCTCCAATGCTACTCCTTTAAAAGTAAGGGGTTTACTGCAGTCTCCTGGCCAAGCACCAATTTGGCACGTGGAAAATTTTGCCCAGCCCCTCTGGAGTTTGTCTGTGACACGATGGGATTCCTTGCTGCCTCCAGCTGCTGCGTGGTGCTCTGCACTGCAGCTCACAGCAGGCTGCCCTCCAGGGGTGCTGCCAATTCCTCACAGCAATGTAAACTTACAGCGCTCTGGTGGGAACGTGCATGTGTGCCTGCAGAAGACACAACTTCTAAAAGGTTGTCTTGAAGTGAGAGAGATCTGACAGAGCCAGTAAACCCTACTGCAAATTAGTTTTGCAGGAGTAGAAGAAAAAAGTTGGCTTAGATATATACAGAAAGTTCCAAGGAAAGATATTCAGTCCTGGCACAATTACCTTTTGGCTGACCTTTGCTAGATTTTGGAGAACGAATATTAATGAATCTCCAGCATGTAAGTAATTTAATGAGAAGAACTTACTTAACACAGTATTTTAGCCACTGGAAAGTTACTTCCTAGTTACCTAATAAATCTATTTGCTACATTTTAGAGTAAGAGCACAAACGTACATTTAATGTTAACGTTATAGTGGGGTCTTTGTTTCAGATCATGTTAAATTGTGAGCTTCAAATTGAAATAGACTTAAGAGAGATTAAAAATATTTCATTCCAACCCCAATATAGATTTGCATTAGGTTTGTTTACAAATATTGTACCCTGTGATCTTTATACTTTCTAATATTAGTTTCATTTTCTCACTCAAAAAACCAAAATCATACTGTCTCCAAATAATTTTTCTCTCAAGGTATAATTAGATGATTTTTTGTTTAAGTAGGAATTATAACTAATAATTTATTTCATGTTTTCATTATATATATTTTTTATGTTTTAATTACAAGAAGGACTAAGAATTTATAGTTTAATTGTAGCTAATGCTGATTTCACTGTGTTACAAAATCAGTGACAGTGATGAGCAAGATGTCCAGAAAGAGGCATCAGTTATTCTGATTAAACATCAGGACTGATCCAAAGCACACAGACTAAGTTAGTGGTGTCTTACTGACTTCAAGAAGCCTTGAGAAGCCAATCAATAACATCAATCAGAATTGGGAAGGAATAGCCAAATCAGTTGCTGAATCAAGAAATAACGTGTAAAACATGCTTAAATGGTTACAGAAAAGTCAAATAATGTCAAGGAATTTGGTAAATTAACATTTTGATGAGTTGTGTTCCAGTGCTAGCAAAAAACCTTTCTAGTTGTTTTATTTTGTTGACTTTGGAAAAAAAGAAATCTTTAAAATTGGAATA
This sequence comes from Buphagus erythrorhynchus, assembly GCA_013400855.1. Lineage (NCBI taxonomy): Eukaryota > Metazoa > Chordata > Aves > Passeriformes > Sturnidae > Buphagus > Buphagus erythrorhynchus. The sequence continues at coordinate 12,262 of VZTT01075429.1, forward strand.
AATTTGCCTACACTACATGGAGAAAGTATAGGATTAAAAAAACATTTTACAAGAAACATGTTGGAAATGCTGTGGGTTTAAAAACAGTGTCTATATTGTAGCACTGGAGACAAAATAATGATTTATAGTGACTACACTGATAACATCCTTTTCATGGCATTTGCTTGTGTATCCTCATATCCTCTCAGAACAATTTCAGCTTCTCAATCTCCATATTACTTTGCAGGATCAAAACCAAATTTATTCTTATCAAGTAGATTGCATTAGAGTATTATAGCTAAAAACAAAAACAAGCTTTTTAATCTATTGTAAAATAACATGTAAGCCACTCATTAATCTATATGAAACTGGAAGAAAATAAAAAAAAAGGTGTTTTCATCTTGAATTTAAGAATACTTTATTACATGTCAGGTGAAAATTTCATAAAATAACTCACTGAATGGATCATACCAGTTACCTTCACCTGCTCAATACTATAATTTTCTTATTTTAAACGTGATTTCATGTGGCTGACATCTGCAGATTGCAGATCTGTGAAGAGTGCAGAGCTATTAACAGACGAATAATTGCAGAATATTCCTCTGTTTTGCTGGGTTTCAGTGTTATGCAAAAAATATTCCGAACAGCGTAAGCAGCTTCACATCTGCTCTCAGTCGGGAAGCACAGCCTGACACTCAGGCAGCACAGCACACCACTCTCTTTAGCCAAACACTACACTCACAGAAAGCACATATTTTTTGGAAGTTGAGTTTTATTTTTCAGGAAAGATTAATAAGAGCCTGTATTTTGAAAGCATATTTGCCTGGTATTTATTTTGTCCCCCTTCTTTTTTTCAGATTGCTTGTATGATTCCCAGATCTATACAGAATAATTTTATCATCTTGTTACTCATAATTTTCATACAATTATTGATGGCAGCAATCCTCTAACTGATATGGGGAAACAGATAATAATACAGCACACCTAGAAATACAAGTAAGTGTGCATATTCTGAAAGTTTGCCTTGGTATGGGCTCCCAAGATAATGTTATGTAAACGTTATCACTCTCATACTGTGTTGTGTTTATCCCCAAGGAAGGACGATCATCATTCAGAGCAGGGCCTTGGAGGGTGCCAATACTGCCAGGGCAAAGTCCAGAATTGTCCACCTCAGCCTGCTTCAACAAGAGACTGAGGACATCAGTACAAATAACTTCTGTCTATGACTGAGAGATCATTAAATGGACATCATGAATTCCTTGCCTTTATAGAAAATAACACTTTCTACCAGAGTGTCTTAGATTCTTAGATTCAGGAAATTAGCACAAACATATGCTCTACATGATAAATAAATGAGAGAATAAATAAACCAATTTCTAAGAAAGGGTCCAGACTATGACAGTGCTTATCAAGATGTTCCAGCACAGCTAGGAAGTGATGCAGGAGCTGCAATTGCTGCCCCTTTTACCTGAATCATAGCCTGGCAGTTCTCCTAAAACTTGTTTACTAAACTGAGAAAATGACAGAGAAGTTTACAAGTTGTTGATGAGATTGACAGTAGGAATCTTGACAATCAGACCACTTTAATCCCAGAATTCATAACAAAAATATGGTCTGAGACATGGCATTCTGTCTTATAATAAACAAATTATAATTTCAGCAGTTTCCAAAAGACTAGTTCAAATTCAGCACAGCTTTTAACTGTGGACACAAAAGCATTTGATACAGGCAAAAGAATAAAAAAAAAAGCTTAAAAATGTTTCCATAAAAGTGAAATGAAAAGATAACATCCTTCTGGACAAAAATGATAATGTGGAGTAAGAAATACAAGGAAAGGATAAGTTGAAGCCGATTTTCTAAATTAATTAAATATGAAGGCTGTGTGAAGGAGAAAGCTTCTAATAGACTCAGTTATTATGATATCATAGAGGGACATAATCCCAAATGCTGTGTTTTATCACCTGATATTGCTGGACTAAATATAAAAAAGAGGACCTTTACTTCTTTAGACAGCTCAGCTCATGAGATAGGCAGCTTAAAGGATAGTTGCACTTCTGCTTCAAAATATTCATTACTAGAGGACTTACCTTTCAACACTGAAATTTTTTCCTGTCATTGAAAGGAAAAATAATGCTTCATAATGGGATTTGTTCAAGTTCATCACCTTAGTCTCACCATTTGAATGGGTGAGGTGGTGGTGGAAGAAAGCTGTGGTTTGAGCAGCGAAAGAAATGTGTTGCCTGTGAAAATGGGTCAGACCCAGATTTATTCTGCAGCTTGGGTTTTCAAAAGAAGTAGTTTGGGCAAATAACCTTAAGCAGTAAATATCAGAGCATCAGGACAGTAAACAGAAATAGCGTGGCTTGGAATAACATCCCCAGTTTAGTTATAGCTGAGGCTAAGAGGTTCTATTCATTTTTTTGTACTTGACACAAGGAGAAAGTTTTAGAGACTCTCATTAGTTAAGAACATATTGCAATCTTTTCAAAAGGTTATATACCATTATGACACCAAAATCATAACTTTTCTAAGCAAATATACTTGGATTTGACTTCTCTGTGGATTTCAGTGGAACTGAGATTGAATACTTAGTTTCACATACTTCAACTTACAGTTGTCTAAAAACTGAAGTGATCAAACAGTCAGAAGGGAATCAATTTTTGATTCAGGAGTCACAACTCATTACTAATATCATCACCTCAGAAACTAATCCTCCTTCAAGAACTGATGCTAACTGCTGAGGTCAAGATGAAGAACAAATTCTCTTGGTGCATGCACAGCTCCTGCTCCAGGGGTCACTGTACTCTGCACAGTTTAGATCTCTGACACAGGAATATAAAAACTTCTTTATTACAAACAAAACCATTTGGAATTATGTTCAACAAGGTCACAGAGAGATAGATAACAGCAGTTTCACAGTGCACACTTAAGAATAGGGATCTCAGAAACAGTATCTCAGAACATGGTATGTGACCACTGCAGTGGCTGTAATGCTTTCTTGCATAAGTGGTTCCATTTCTTTTTCTGAAGCTCTTTCATCTTATGCAAATATTCATGAGGGAGGAAGATTCATAAGCTGACAATGATGGAGCAGGTTACACATACACTTCTTGAGAAAGTAGAACAAGCAGCTGTCAGTTCCTATTAAAATAATTACACAATGTGGAATGTCTGCAGTTGAAAGACTGAGTAGTTACACCCATGCAATGTGACACCTAGAACATGCATCAGGCAGGCAGAAGGTGAAGAAGGTGTGTTTCTTGAGGGAGGATTTAAATGTAAGCCCCCTACATTTTGTGTAAATGTCCTGACTACTCACTGAGGGCAATATTCCTGGCCAGTTTTGCAACTGGTACTTAACTTTTAGTGCTTTCCATTGTTTACTTTTGTTAGCACAGTCTCCACTGGAAACAAAATGTTATGTTTGATGTTGAATTAATTTTTTCCTTCATCCACAATAACTATTTTTCAGTCTTCCATTGTTATGAGAAAAACTTTAAAAATAAATAAATATTCTACAAAAAGAAAATCTTAAAAAAAAAAAAAAAAAAAAAAAAAAAAAAAAAAAAAAAAAAAAAAACAAAAAAAAAAAAAATCCCTCCAATTCAGGCAATACTTTTCAAGCTTGCCTCATCCACCAATCAAAAAATAACCTAATGCACAATCTTAAGAGAGATCACTTTTTCTATAAGGAGCCAGCATGACATAAACTGTCAGTAACTCACAGAAGCACTGTAAGAACTACAACAGTACAGAGGGGGACAAATGTGGGAGCAACAGATCCAGCATCCTGCCATGGATCCAAAGTCAGTGCCACAACAGACAGACTGGCAGCATCAGCAAGCAGTGGCAGGGTCTGCTTGAGCAGCAGCAGCCCAGTAGCAGCAATGAACACAGCAAGCAGAGATCAGTGAGCAGGAAACACAAGAAAATAGTAGTTTAAACTTTATAAAACTCATTGGTTCTTCCAAAGTAAAGCCAGAAGACAGTGAACTGCTTACTAACATGGCAATCAAGGGGACAATTTGTAAGGTCATCACTTCCCTGAAATGCAAATGTCAGTGAATGCAGTGTCTTAGTGAAACAATATCAACTGTTTTCTAATTAGGAAACCCAATACCACCTTCTTTGGAAGTCCAGAATAATTGATGATGATAGAGAACCTCTGATACCACAGTTTTCCTGAACATGTTGTTAATATTTATGACAGATGTTTACACCATTATTGTCCAAAAGTGTCCATCTGCTGTTACAGAGACATTCCTGAGCTCTTCGGAAGAGCCTGCCAAGGGCAAAGCCACAAATGACTCTGCACAAATTCCAGTCCAAACGCTGACAGACTCCTACTAGCCCTGTTTGTGATTGCCCTGGAAGCATCACATACCTCCCTGGCATATAGACAAGGATCTCCAGGAACCCACAAGGACCTAGGAATCTCTAAGGAATCTCCTAAGGATATCTAGGAATCAGGCTGATTTAGATTTTCTCCAAAAATTTTCTTTACTAAACAGCTTGATACAAAAAATAGTACAAGATTTGGCGCTAAAATCTCTCAACAGCCAAACAATCTCACATTTGACTTCATAATTTAAGAAATCATATCAAAGAGGGACTATTTTCTCTCTCCTTCCCCCTCTTTTCCTCCCCCTCTTTCCCTGGAAGTTTCAGAAAAATAGGAGCTTTAATAAAATAAGTTGGACTGCATAAAATATTGCTGCACTTGGGATTACTTTGTGCCCTTAATAACATAGTTCATGCAGGTAAAGATTCATCCTAGAGATAAAAGCAATTAAAATACAATTCCATGTTCAATACTATTAGTTCAGCATTTTAGTAAATGTTAAGATTCCCATAATGAGTCCTAGCATTGAACTATTTTTATTCTCTGTATAATCTAATTTCATTAACTTATCTGGAAAATGCAGGAAATACATTATGCTGTTGCTATTGAACATGAAAATACATTCAGGAATGTGCAGATGGAAACTTGTTTATATGTATTTCTGGGGCAAAATGAAAGGTAGGTGGAGAATGAATATAATGAAAGACCTGATACAAACTTGGACTGCTGATTTCTTTAATGGAAATTTTTTTAATAGAAGAGCACAAACATGTATTTTTAAAAGCTGGATGAAGAAATAGGAATAGCTCTGGGCAGATCTAATCTGCATGGCTTGCACTTACAGTATGCATTAAAGAATTCAAGCTGACATTGACCTTGGCAGCACTTACAAAGGAAGAATTTTCACAAGGATGAACATGTTGTGCGCTGCGTCTTCAGTTTTGTGAACAGTCTTGAATTTTTTTCAAATGTTCATTTCTCATGGCTCTAATCTTTGTACCCTATAATTATTTTCAAGCAATAACACACTAAATCTATGGGATAAAAGAAGAGCAGTGTAGTGGCATGCAAGCATAATTCAAGCTTTCTTCATCTTTGAAAAAAAAATCCTCTTCTGAAAAATGTCAATAGAGATCCTCTTCTGAATATTTGTCAAAACATATTTTTCTACAGATTTCCCTTTTTTGCAAAAGTTTTATTTTTACATACATATTGATAATGACACGGATTTTTAAAAACATATACATATAATAAAGAAACATACATACATAAAAGGAAATAAGCACAGAAATATTCACAAACACTTTATAGAAAGCAAAAGCAGAGTTATATTTTAATTCTAACAGCACTCTCCTTATGACTGTGCCTCCAAAATCAATGTCTTGTTCAAGTTCCCTTGGCCATCACACTCCACAGGTCCTTGGGAAATGAAGATTCCTAACATTACTGTTTTTTAGAACCATTCCTTCCCACCACCTCAAAGTTGGGTGACTCAGCACCCCTCATGACAGCACAGGCTTACAGAAATGTGGTGAGGGAAACACACTGAGACCATTCCACACACATCCATGGCCAAAGAACCTCTGTCACAATGAAATTACTGGACAAAACCAGTAGTTCGTGACAGCTGCTCAGTTATAGTGCACTTCTGTGGCACAAGCAAGGTAAGTTCACAATTTTGGCAAGCATGAGCAGGCAAGTTTTGCTGGAACTAGGCTGAGAGTGGGAAAGTCTAACCCTATTTGCTTTCTGCCATAGTGGCAGAACCTCAGAAAATTCCAGCAAAAAAAGAAGTTAAGAGGAGAAAGTGAGGCACAAAGAAGAACAAATTGATATGTAGGATAAGGCATACAAAAAGCTGGCCCAAATGGCACATAAAACATTATTCATTTGCTCAAGGAAATGTTTTCTCCAAAAAGTGTGAGAATGTTTCAAATAGATGAGAAAAATTAAACTCAAAATCCATCTCCAGACTATAAGATACTGCCTTTGCCACAGACAGTTCCCTGCCTGTTGCATACATATAATCCATCCCTTCACTCATTACTCCATCAACATCCTCCTCCAAATAATCAGAAATATTTTTAAATTGAAATATTTCTTTATCTACCATATAGAAATAAACCAAAGATTGTTCTCTTTAAAAACATTTTTTTTTCATTTTACCTCCTTTAAAAATCATAGCAACAAGCAATAACTAAAAGTACATTTACAGACTGAAAAAATGAATTGCAAAACCTCTGAGGCAGAAACCAAGTCTTTGCTGCAAGATTGTGCAGTAAACAGTGAGTTGTGAGCAGAGATCCTGGATGCTGCTTGAATAAAGACCTAAAAATAACAGCATTTCAATGCTAGAGAGCACTTTAAACAGCTAACTCTTCCACCCTTCCATTCAAGAAACAGATAAAAAATATTTTTCAACTCTTGCAGTCTGTTGAGAACACTGCCTGTGGCACAAGCTTCCCCTAAGTCTCCCCACTGATCAATGGAGGAAGACAGTTCTGTCCCAAAGGCAATTCAGGTCACCTTGGAGCCTACCTTACTTTATTGACTGGGGTTTCCCAAGTCAATTCAATCTGTTCCTCATCTCTCCACACACAGCCATAACCTCTGTTACAATTTCTGAAATCTATCATTGCCAGTATGTTGAGTTACAGGCTCCAGAATGTCATTGGTAGTAAGAATATATATTTTGGTAATGCTTTCAACATGGTAGGTTATACACGTGCATATATATATATATATATCCATGCTGATGCACTTATTTTTCACATTTCTTTGTTAAGTTTGGCATATTTCTGCATACTTAAGCTTTGAGAAAAAGTGCTTTGACAGCAGATTATTCCATGCATCTTTCTTAGGGCATATACTGAATATAATTTATATTGAATTTTCACTATAGCTCCTGGCTAAAAATATTTTCATAATTGAAGGAGCCTTCTAGTGGAAAAATTTCAAATAATGGAGGACACATTTCCATGGCAGCATTGATTCAGACCAAATGGTAGCATATATTTTATAAAATAATAATCTCTTTACTTTTATTTCTTTATCAGATCATGATAAACTACTTTTTCTCATGAAATTAAACATAACTTGTTAAATTGCTGCAGTTCATAAAGACAGCTATCAACCTTTCATCTACCACACAGACTGTCAGTGGACAAATGTTGAAACCCTTATTTACATTTTCACCTGAATCATTATTGACAGAAATAATTTTAAAGAAAATTAACTTCTCGTTTTCCCAGCTGTTTTTAAAATGTGCTTCTACTTTACCTGAGACTCTGTTTAGAGTTGCTTTACCTCTGGCTCAGCAGGAACACAGGAGGTAAAGTGACCTCAGTGTCTTGGCTAGGAAAAAACAGCAGGTACATTCTCCAGTTGTGTCTGGGAATAACACGATGAGATGTCTGTGCTGGAAGCAGAAAATTAAAATCCAAACTGAATGTGAATTGTAAGACTAAAAGTGGATCTCCTCCCTAACCACATGAAACTTCTTGGTAAAGTGTATTCACAAAATTCCTTGGCACCATCTTCTTTAATGCAGAACCTTTTGATAGACACAGTCATTTGAATTCTTTCTCCAAAGCCTCCCCTGAAATTTGTCATCTATTTTGGTTTGGCAACTGTCTTCCAACAGAAGGAGTAACAGGACTTCATTGCCTGATAGAGAAAACAGCTATATTTCTATATACAGGTGTTGTTATTAAACTGGATTTTATTAATCTTGCATATACTCAGTCATTAATCACCCACATTTCTCCAAAATACACTGAGATGAGCAGTTTTAGCTTTGCATCCAGTCCTCTGAAAAGCAGACAAAAAAACATACATTCAACTACTATTTATTAAAAAATCACATGTATTGGTAGATATAATAGAATTCAAGGTTTTCATTAGGCTATAATTTAATCCTTTTGTATTAAACAAGCCCAAGCCATATCTATTGTTCTAGCAGCTGATATAAAATGATTCAGAAATTATATTTAAGCTTTTCTGCATAATTATTAAAGTATGATGACACTTAACATCTGCTTTTCTGTTACAGTCAGCATTAGCAAGCTTAGCTATCTCAAAAAACATCACCAGATCCGTGTGTCTGCAACAGAAAAATTCAAAATCTATCATATTGCTTCAATCAGATATGCAGTGACATATGGCGGGATGTTGGCTTGGCATTTTCCCGTGCAGCTCCCAAAGTCCCTGGAATGGCGCCAGCTTCCATGGCTGCTCCGCACAGCTGAGCGCTCCTGCGCTGCTCCCCTGCACAACGAGGAGCCTGAGCTATTCCACTGGCAGCGGCTGGGGAAGCTGGAGCTGGCAGCATTCCCAGTGCCAGCCCTTCCTCTGTTATTTAAGATGAGGGCATGTTGTTAGCAGCTCTCTCCAGATGAATGAGCAGTCAGACATGAAGTTTACATAATATCTCAGCTGGACTATTCTACTTCTCTGCGTGGTCCAATTTTTGTTGTTTTGTTTGACTTACTGTCTGGGGTTTTTTAGTGTTTGGGTATTTTTCAGTGGCTTTTCCAGGATATTTAAAGATATTCTTGCACAACCTGCACCATTAAATACAAGAAAGTTTGCTACTGAGTATAAATTCAGTGAATTAAGACTTTATCTCTTGTCCTGAAAAGGTAGCCTGTATATCTCCGTCTTCTGCAGACAAAAGCATTGTAGTATTTTCTTATACAAGCATCAGATAAAGAGACATATTTTGAAAACAGGTGAATTCATTGACTTAAAAATAGGCAAAAAAATTCTTTGGTGGAAGAATGATTTGCTGTATAAACAATGCTGAGGTGATTAAATGGAATCTTTCCATTATATTAATTTCTCCAGATTTTAGACTATCTGAGTCTCCAGACATCCCAAAGTTTATTATAATGCAGAATAAAGTTGCCTAAGTATTTCAAGGAACAATTTATCCTTCAGTTTCAGAACTACTTGTGTGAATGTTCATTACATGGTGGGGTCACATCATCTCCATACATGACTTTATATTGATGTAACTGATTTCAGAATGACAAAGGCCGTTTTCATGGGCCTGTTGGACACTATTAACTAAGAATCAAAGTTATGAAGCCTCCATACTAGGAATTTAAGGTCTTGACCCCTGGACATTACAAACTTTGACCAGTCCGTGGTGTAGAAGCTGCTGGTAGACACAAGTGCTCTGGTTGCTGTCCTTGCCCTGATCTGTGAAGTTCTGTGGTTATTGGCTTTTTAAGGCGGCTGAGACCTGGTATTGCCATGCTATGAACAGTGGGAGCACAGATGTGCTAGGACAGAAATTATATACCTATTTCCAAGCCATGGCCATCAGAGCTGCCCCACAATTATTTAAAATGCAACATTTTAATTTTTTTCCCTATGTCATTAGTGATCACAGGCCAACGGCGCAAGAGGCTATAGGAAATGACTCTATGGGGTAAAGATATCTCTCTATGGGAAATGACACAGAGAGAAGCTTTCCCAAAGTATTCATAGAATTGGTTGTAAATACGGAAGCATCACTCCCAAATTGTAAGAAATCCTCCTACTTTAAACATCAACCTTTACAAATATGACCTAATGAAGCTATCAATAGGATGTCGTGCCTGACAGCCAGTTCATGTCTGGCAGACCTCAAGAACTGTTTGCCCAGCTGTAAGGACAAAACTCCAGGGGGACATTCCAATGTCGTAGATCAGCTCCCCTTGCTCTGTGCCAGTACACAATAAACAGCACTTAGCTAAAGGATTGTAATCAGCTTCTTCTTGCTGGGGTCCAGAGAACTTAAACTGATACTTCCTTCAAAGCACTGAGAAACCAGAATTCCTCTACCAACCCTCAACTGACATTTAGAGGTTGCTACCGTGCATAGATCCTCAAGCTGCTCCACAGTGTCACCCTATGATGGCAAGTTACCCTCTCTGAGACAGAAATGTCTACTGCTGATGGTGAAGGAGCAACAAAGTCATCCCTTCATCCATCCACCCATCCACCCATCCATCCATCCATTCATCCATCCATCCATCCATCCACCCATCCATCCATCTATACATCCATCCATCCATCCATCCATGCATCCT
>VZTT01075429.1:22847-43598 GCA_013400855.1 Buphagus erythrorhynchus
CCACCCCTCCATCCAGCCATCCACCCACCCATCCATCCATCCATCCATCCATCCACCCATCCATCCATCCATCCATCCAGCCATCCATCCATCCATCCACCCCTGTCCAGCTGCTGCCTCATTTGCATACTCCCAAGGGAGTTGCCTAATGGCCCTGCCCTCCTAGGAGCTGTTTCTGAACATGTGTCCTAGCTGTCTATTTGTTTAGCCATTTTAAACTTTTCTATAAATTACGCTTTATGCTGATGAAGCACTATGTCTTGTCCAGAACTATGCTTCCAATTAGCATGGACAGTTTTACATTTGCATCATCAAAATTTTAGTGGGAAAGTTAGAAATTTTTGTTGTTTAAAATTACATTAAAATTTAAATTAATGTTTAAACGAGGTGAACACAATTTACTGCACCTTTTGGACAATCTATGGTCAACAGATCAGTTTAGAAACCCTTCTTTTAGAACCAGCTGTTCCTAGAAACAAATTTTCATCTGAGAATCTTGCTATTTCATACAAAAGGAACTATGAACCAAATTAAAACTCTTTTTCTTGATTTTTGTTTCATTGATTTCTCTCAATATTGTGGACTGATTTTTTTTTCTTGTTTAGATCCTTATAACATAAACACACAGATATGCTTACTATTACATATATATTTTGAATATCGCTGCTAAAGAAATTAAACTGTGAATTTAGTCTTTGCACTGTCACTAGAGATTCTATAAAATCATTTATCTGCAGATAAATTCCCTATCAATTCAGCTTGCTCAGTTTCCTTTTGTCAGTTGCAACGATGTATTGTTATTTTTATAGGGGTTTATGATCATTCCATCACTGTTCTGTAACACTTTTTGTACTGGAATGCTCTCTTATCCACGGCAGGGTGAAATATGCTCTCTCTAAAAAAACTCTGCTCTGTGCAATCAGAGGGTTTAAACCTTTCTTCTGAATACCTGTTATTAGATTACTCTTGTTCTAACACTTCAGGAATTTTTTTTCAGACTTCATTCAGGTTTGTTTCTTGATGTGCTTTTATTCAGTTGAAACTGTCCCTATTCTTTATAACAAAGATATCAGTATAATTAGAATTAGCAGATGTCCCTAACCAAAATATGTATGCTTCAGAGCAGCCCAAGTGTCCTCATTTATCAAGATTCTTAATCTCCAAAATTTATGCACTTTTATTTTGCCTCCATGCTGTATGCAATGGAATCAGTACCCTCAGAATGAGATAATCTGTCTGTAGCATTTATAGCTTTATTCCTTTCCAACTCTTTGTCTAACGGGACAAGTACATGGAACTGAAAGTACCTCAGAGGAAACAACTTCTGAAGCCTAAAACATAATCTTCCTTTTAGCAATCTAAACTTAACTTCCTGAAATTCTCTTCTACATTACTCTAAACATTTGTAACAAATCTCTTTAAAAATACTGAGTTTTTACAACTACATAAACACACAGAGGATTCTAAGGTTGTGTAGATGTGACAGAAAATTTCAACTGTTATTTTAATAGATGAAAAATACATGACAGATTTTGTTAATATTACATAAACTTTAAAAGGAATTCACCCTTCCATTAAAGCTTCTGCTAGTAAACATTCATTATAAATCCCTTTGCTATCAAGTATTCACAGGGGTATTCCTAAATAAATCACTAGCAAATACTGCAATATTAATATCTAAAAAACCCTTAAACCACAGAGATCAAAGTACAAAAAAAAAAAACATTAACATTAAAACATTTCAACAGTTTTCAAGCAGAGCGATCCCAGATGCGAAGGCTGGTAAAAGAATCCAGGAAGTCATTTCAGATAAGGATGAAGCTTCTTTGGTCGAGCTTTTCTTGACAACCCAATCCTGATGGGGCCTTTGCATGTTTTAAGAGGCTGTACTCTTATGATGTCACGAGTCAAAAAGTATCCTATATTTAAAAGAAAGAATAAAAAATGAGAGCAGACCCAGAATTCTGTATTATATAGAGAAGAATTACATTCTGACAAGATAGATAAATTAGACCAACATTAATTAAGCAATCCTTTATACATCCTATCCCACCTCCATTCTGCTGCAGAGCATCTAATGGATCCTTTCAGGCAAAAAGGAAATGCTTGTGGCTGGGCCATGTGCAGATTCCTTCTGATTAGAACAATTGCCAACCCAACATTACGTAACTTTCCTAACAGACTGCAAAGGCCCACAATTTGATACAAGTTAGCATTTCAGGACAGAGTGGGCATGATGAGGTGGATACACTTTGATACTCACAATTAGTCTGGTGTCTTTGCCTGTGTCACTCATTTTACATAAAGCAGCACTGGAGGGTGTCTGTTTTCTTTTCCACATTCTATTTGGTAAAGTATGTAGCATGTAGTGATGTCAAGTAGTGATGAGTATAGTGTCAATCATCCTTTAGAAGGTGTTCTGTTTTGCATAAAATAATACTCATTGGGGCAGAAGAGAAGACCATGACCTTGTTAACTAGAGATTAGGAAAATAGTTCATCTGGAAGAAGAAGGGGTCAAATTTCTTCAAGATCTTTTCCAGTTCTATTTTGCATTGTTCTATAAAATTATGAAGTACTGAGCAGTTAGCCAGAACATCAAATAGTATGTGTATAAGAGCCTTAGGTATTCAGCTGGTATCATAGTAGTGGGAGAAAAAAAATTTCTCTATGCTTTTTACAAGAATTTTAAATTGTGGGATGAGAAATAAATCCCTAAGTTCCATTCTTAAGTCAATGATGAGACAGCAGTGCTGCTATGTCTTTTCTAAGACTCTTAAGAGCCAGCTAGAAGAGGAAAGGCATGCACTGAAAGTCAGTCAAGTGTTGTGGGTTTATACTAGCCAGGAAAGAATGGTTGTTAGTCACAACAACAATTGTGAAGCTACTGGAGTACAAATCTTCTTGTCCCACCTAGGTATTCTCCTTTCCAAAGTAGTCACAGGTTCTGGGACAAGATGTGATGGCTCAGAATCCTACTGAAAAATAGAGGGAGACAGCCACATATCAGCATATCTCCTGACACTAACCCCTACAGTACAGTAAGTATAGTATTTGCCCTGACAAACCCGGTTTCAGAATAACCTCCAAGGCAACTTTCAGTGTAAATGGAAAAGAACTGTCTCTGCCAATGTACCTCCTCGAAGAAAGATGATGTTCAATAGTTTCCTATTTGCCATCAACTGAGAATGATGATGAGAGGAACATTCAATTTTTTCAGCTTCTTCTACTGGAAGAATATTAGGTTCCTGCTTATTCTGACAAAACATTGGAAATAAGGTATAAAATGCCCTAGAAATATGCCCTTGCCCTAACAACCTGCACAATTCCTCAGCAATCATGGAGGAAAAAGAGAGACACTCATTGCTAAGGTGTCTTCCCAAAAATTTCTGGAGGAGGTCAGATGGGAGTTTAGAGAACACTAGGAAGCAATGTAAAGGAAATAGACATAATGGCAATGGAGAAAACATCTGATTTCCTTTGCCCTTGATTCTGCAGCCCAAAAGAGCAGGGAAAGAAGAAAGGAAAAACAGGGTCAGTCATGGGAGGAACAATATTTCACTTAGCAAGCTTCAATCTCATCTGAACAAGACTTCAAAGAAGATGTTAATATTAACCACCTTGGTGTGTTATGTACAATACAGCATTCTGGAGTCTGAATTTCCCTAAGCAATAACAATGCCTACTATGTAAGTCAGAAACTAGAATCTACATCACAAAAAATATAAAATTGTAAAAAGTAGTGACAAAGAGCAAAGAAGTAAAGCAGAATTTTCTGCAATATTTTGCATTTGGTATATGAAATATTTTCACAAGATGACATAACTTCAATAAAATATAAGTGAAAAGAACACCAGAGGTCATTGTGTTTTTTGTAATTGTTTAGTATTGTTTAAGTAATTGTAATTGTTTAATTATTTGAGTAATTGTTTAAGTAATTGTTTAAGTAATTGTTTAAGTATTTCAGTCTCTATTTCCCAGAATGGCCTGAGGGAAGGAAGCAGTTTCTAAATTCTGAAACCAGAAAATTGTGCAACAGTTTTAAGAGATGCAATGGGGAATAAAAGTCAAAATAGCAGTACATGTTTCACTAAGTAAACAGAAGTTTATCTATAGCCTTTTCTTGACAAAGTTTTAGTAATTCATTTCAGAATAAACCAAATGACTTGTTTTACTCTTTCCATATGTTGGGAAAACTGCCAAAACATGCTTTTTGAAATCCTAAAAGATCACTTCAAAATATCCTTCTGAATTTCCTTCCACAATGTGTGCAAAATCTTCAAAAAAATTATAATGAATTATGTTCTCCCTGTAGTATATCATGGCTATATCACAATGATTGAAGGCCCAAAGATGGTTGTTCCAAATGGCTCCAAAATAAGGAACAAAGGAAACCCCATGTTGTTAAAGTTCTTTTCTTCTCTCCAAAGAACAAAAATGCTCATCAACATGGCTTGTTCTGTGAACCAAGCTGAAGACAAGACACTTTTCTAGTAACCTACAATTAAACCAAATGTGATTTTTATAGAGATAGAAATAAAAAGAGAAGAAAACAAATACAAATGTGTGATAAATAAGTCTATTAGCATTGGGATTTGTGGTATAAATTGCAAAATAATGTGACTGTTACCTCCTTCTTTCTGTAAATTATAGCTTTGTTCCTTAAAAAGTGTGCCGGGTAAAAAAGCTGGATTCCATGTGTACGGATTTCTATAAACTGCACCTAAATAGTGTAAAAACAACAACAACAAAAAATACATTTAAGTTTTTAATTTTATTACTATAAGCAAATAACTAAATTTGTTTTATCTAGTTATTAATTTGTGGTTCTTGTTGATGTGATTAAAATATGTATGTGCACACTATAGGTAATGTTAACGAAGCTACAGAGTCTCATTCTCAGAGGCTCAGAAAAAGCTGTTTCTACATCTCATGAACTTCTCTTTTGCATAAAAGCAATAATGCAGGCTTTAATCCTCTGGTGACATATCAGTTGCTCCACTTGGATCTTCTTATTCCAGGCTTAGGCAGAAAAGTGATCACTTGCTGAGCCATTTTCCCGGTATCTGTTAGGTTTTCAGACTCTGCAAGCCATTCAGGTGTAACTTGCCTCACATTATACTATTAAAGCTCTACTGAACAGAATTCTTTCTGGGGTTTCTCTGTGACACTTTAACAATTTCTTCCCAGACACTACTTACTTTCATAACCCTTTCAAATGTTCATTTTATAAATTTAGAGCCAAACCACTGAGAAATTTAGCTCTGGTGACAATTTTGAGATGGCTGCATTTTCATCATGTAATTTATCAAATGCAACCAAAGCATAAACCTCACCAATTTTGTTTGCAGCTGTGAGAACTCAACACTTCTGCAAATTGAAATTCAGGTGCAAAATCTGATAAATACACTGTTTGAAGAGTTTTTGTTTGTTTGGTTGGTTTTTTTTAAATAATTTACTTATCACTTCTGAGTTATTTATATAAGAAGGTAGAGCATTCAACTGGTTTTCTTCTTGGTGTCCTTCCTCTACTCATTAAATACCTCTTGATTATGAAGCAAATGGGGTAGGAGTCTTAGAGTTTATGAATCAGATTTCCCTACATCCCCAAGTGTTTGTAATGGGGATCGAGCTTCTCTAGGGGGAAAAAGAAATTAGTGTTAAAACCAGCAGCATCTAAATCTTGAACAAATATAACTATAGTTATATAAGTTGTATGAGTTATATAGCTATATTCAAGATCAGGCTGGACAGGGCTCTGAGCAATCTGATCTGCTTGCAGCTGACCCTGTTCATTGCAGGGGGTTGAACTTGATGACATGTAAATATCCCTACCAACCCAAACTATTCCATGACTCAGTCATGACATCACTTGAAAGGAAACAGTTGTCTCCTTTGAAAACATTGTATCATGTTTTAATTGAGACTTTTTCTCCCTTCGAATGTGCATCTCATTGTGGTTTTGACTCTTTTAGGGAATTTAGGGCTCATTGTGATGAAATTAGACAAAATGAGTAATCTGAAAGAGCAGGTACATTAATACAGGTTTGAGCAAGCCTGAAGCTGACCAGATGAATCCTGAGCTACACCTGCTACAACACAGTGTGCAGGTAGCTGCAGTAGTGTGGGATTTTTCAGTTTTGGTTATTCATAGGCAAGTACATTTGTTCAACAAACTTTGAATTCCATGGAAACATGGAATTCTTTGAGTTGAGAAATACACCTTTAAAGAAAATCAGATATTGCCTAAAATTTAAATGTTCTTAATTATATAACACAGTAATTCCATGTGTTTACCTTCTGCAGGAGAGTGCAGCAATTCTTCTCTTGACATTCTTGAAACAGAATATTCCTTAGATACTTTCTGGTCTTCATTTTCATTTAATATCTTTTCATGTAATAAACTTTCATTAATGTCAGTTTTGTGTTTTCCTTTTGTGGTACCACAGATTGGAGAAGAATTAGACATTTTCCTTTGAGAAACCCTTGCCATGTTTTCATCTTTTCCCTCAGCGTGATTTAATTCCCAGTAACTGTTGGGCAAGTTTGTTTCCAAACTAGATAAATTGTTTACATTTTCCTTGCTAATTTCATGAAACATACGTAGCTCTTCTAGCACTAAATCAAATATTCTCTTCAGTTCAAATTTGTGTGTGATTTCATTTTCTAAGCGTAAATAGTTATCTTTTACATCTTCAAGACCTCCATTGTTCATTTTGGATAAAGGCATTTTTAATTCCTCTTCTGAGGCAATGAATGTTTTAGATTTATCTTCTGAATATGACATAATCAAGTAATTCATTACAGTCTCACATTGACTTTCATTAGTTACACGCATTTGTTCATAATTTCCCTCTTCCTGTTCTTTTACATATTCAAGATGTTGTTTCAAAGTTGCTGGATCTGAACTGCCTGTCTCTTCTATCTGTTTATGGCCTTGTAAAGTAAACCGTGCTGTTTCTTTAGCCTGTAATTGCAAGTCTGTATCTGTCATGGCAGGACTTCCTGTGGATAGATACTGTACCATGGCAGGAATTGTTTCACTTGCCTTCTGTTTGTCTGCTCTTGAGGAATTCCTGCAGGGCCCATCTTCACTTATTTCTCTGTTGGCAAAAGATCTGCTATTCAGTGGCAAAGTGACAGACTGATAAATATTTGAGGAACTAGGAAATAAATTTTGAGAAAATAAATAAGCATTTTGGTCATCTACTTTTTTGTTTGCTAAATGTGGGCTACAAGCATCTAAGTCTTTGCAATTCTCATCTTCGCTTATTTGTCTATCTAACAAAAGGAGAGAATTACATTCTTTTGTGGTTGCTTTTGGCTGCTCAGATAGAATTAAGACATCATTTGATTTAACAGGCAAACATTGAATCTCTTTTGAACCGGTGACTGCACTTTCTTCACACAACTTTTTTTGGATACAACTGTCTTGTTCTACAATTGGGATCTGGTCAAAGTCTTCAGAATCAGTAGCTAGGGGAATTTTTTCATATGTGTCAAGAACAGAAAAAGATTTTTTAGAAAAAAAACCATGGCAATTCATTTGCAACTCTTTTGAATTAATATGTTCTTTTTCATCAGCATTTATATAACTAGAGTTACTCAAAATTTTTTTCATGGTATATGTTACTTCATTAGTGACTTCATTTGTAGAATTTATGCAATTTCTATATCCAGTTGTTTTGTGTTTCTTATTTCCATTTAAAACAAAAGGGAAAGCTTTAAATAATTCTGTATGAAAAGAACTATTAAGCCTTATGTTTGGTTTCTTCTCCTGCTTTAGAGTATTTACTGATATTTCCTGATTTGTACTTTTCTGATGTACCTTTTCAAATTTCAGTTGTGAATGAGCAGGAAAGTAATTCTTGTATCTAAGATTGGCTCCTATCAGATACTGTGCTTTTGTGATATTGCAGCAATAGATCTTGTGTAGTGAAGAACTATCAGGAGAGCCCTGCAGCAAAAACAGGTATTTAGCAGGTAAAATCTGCTTTTTCATACTGTTTTTGTGGCTGACTGACCTCAAATCAGTGCTAAACCTTTCACTCACTCTGGGTAAGAGGTGGTGTTTCCTGACATGTCTTCCCTTACATAATCTGATTTTTTGGTTATGAAAGAGGGCTCCTCTTTGTAGGAAAGTGTACTCTTCTTCACCTAAAGTTCTAGAAAAACATCTTCTCTGGCATCCATTATGCAACTCAAAATCAATGCTTTCCCCAAATTTAAAACTTACAAATCCTGGATAAGTTTCATTTTCCTTAAAAAATTCTATGGTTTGCCTCAAAGAATCATCTGTGCATGAGTTTAACTGATTTTGCTTTCTGCCACATGAAGACTGTTTCTCTCCTCGCATAGTCTTCCCCTCAGTTGTCAATAAAGTATTTGTGCTACTGAAAAAGGAAGCAAGCATTATCTTTAGTACCTCCACCTTCAGATGCTTTGAAACAGCAGCCAGCAAACACATGAATATTTTATCATTGTGGTTCCTATTTATAGGGCTCTTTACCAACTCTTGAGCATCACACTGCTCTTTTAATGTGTCAAGGCAATGAGACCAAGGTGTAATACTGTCATCCTGGCACGTGGGCATACCTTCATGAAAAGACTCAGTCCACATCCCGACCCATCCAAACAACATGTTTTGAAATGAAAACTTTAATTTGAGCATGTCCTTCCCCCTAAATACATTGCAACTTGGTCTCTTATCTGGAAAATCCTGCACAATAATGCAAGGACAATTACTTTTAAATGTACTATTTTTTGTTACATAACTTTGGAAATCAAGTATTCCCTTTGTGGAGAGTTTTGATTCTGCTTCATACAAACGAATATCCCTGTTGGAATCATGCACACTACAGTGTAGGTTTAACTTATTTTTCTCTAATGCTTCTGTTGTTAGTGGAATACTCATCTGCATATGAAATGTTCCCGCATTCTCATTAGTGCTCTTCCTCCCTCTTCTCTGCAGAAGATCATTAGAGCTGACACATTTATCATTCTGAACAATTTTAGCACTAATGTAAATGTGAATCTTTGACTTCTGATCATCATCACCCTCTGAATTCTCCCTTATTTTATCTTTGAAGTAATTTTCAACAAATATTTTTTTATGTTCAGTGTCAGTGCTGTTGCATCTGAAATAAGTTCCAGATACTTTTCCTTCTGCCAAAGAACTGTGCTCCTGTTTGTTAACTGGTGGGCAATTCTTTTCTTTAAATTCAGAATCAACAGTTGAAGCTCTTACACTGCTCTTATAATTTTGCATTTTTTGTTTCCCTATCTCAGATATTTTTTGCACATCATGTATCTGTTTAGATTGCATTAAAGATGGTTCACCTTCAAAATTCTTCCAATTTGTCTCCTTAAAGTTAGTTGAGGATTGTTTACTATTTATTCTATTTGAAATCCTAGGAAATTGAAAATTAGGGATTTTTGGTGGCTGTACATTCTTAAAAGGTTTCAATGTTTGAAATACATAAAATGAATTATTTTTTTCTTTATTATCTTTTTCTGCAGTAGTTTCCTTATTGCAACTGGAAAAATTTTTTTCTTCTGCAGAACATACATTGTTCATAAATTTACTTTTTTTTTTTCCTGTGGATGAAAACACAGAACTTGTTCCACTAAAAAATGGAATTTGAAAAAGCTGGTACTGCTGCCACTTTTTATTGAAGGTAGAATTTTGACTTAACAATTCAGCCTGAAACCTGTGTCTATTTAAGGATGTATCTGAAGAAATTTTTTTGAGCTCATTATCCTCATTTCTTTTATTATTTTGTTCTATACTGTTGTTCTGCTGCACTTGGGGTGAGTTTAGTACCGGTAGATTTTGACATGTGTCAGCAGTGCTTGACACATTGAGCAGCTCTGTTTCACAAGGCTGTCCATGTACATTCAGGGAAATGCCATCTCTAGGACTTTGGTCTTCATTTTCAAGACTCCATTTTTTGGTGAAAGGTTCATTTTCTGATACTCTACATGCTAATCTTTCATTACTGCACGTTTTAGAACTGAAAAACTCTCTCATACAAGTGTTTCTTGCTGCATCACAGCTCTGTTTTTCTAATGTCCAGTTGTTTTGTCTTTCTGACAAATAGAAGGGTTCATGTGGTGATGTTTGGAACTTGCTTCCACAATGTATGCTTTGTTCTAGCTTTTGCTGTTCCTCTTCCTCTCCGATTTTTTGATCACTTTCTTCTTTATTTCGCTTTGCATACAGGTAACATTCAGTTTCATCTAGTGGTGCAGATAAAAATCTTTTGGAATATGCACTTTTCATGCTCTCAAAAATAAATACTATATTTGTTCAGACAGTCCTGAAAGTTAAAGAAATATTAAAGTTTTAGGCATAAATGGTATCTTAATGATTTCCAAACTGTGTAAGAAAAAAAAAAACAGTAATTCTATCATCTATACATAGCCACATTTATATTTGCTCTACATATATTACAGACCTGAGATAAAGGCAGGATCACTGAACAACATTTAAAGCCAAGATCTAAACTTAAGGAAAAAAATGGTTTACTAAAGTTGTGGTTTTTTGCAAAAATAAAATTGATATTTTTGATGTGTTGACAAGTTAAGGAGATTAATTGCGTTTTCTAATGTATTTGTTACACAGTATTTTTGCCAAAAACCCTTGAATACTGGGAACAAATACCAAGAAAGTAATACCCACTGATGAACTCCTCTAAATCTGAGAGTGGATCCTTCCAAACTCTTAAAATTTTAATTGTTAAAAGAAATTGCCACTCTTGTCTTCTCTGTGTGCCAAGTTGTAAAGTGCAACTGTAGGAAAGTTTATCAAAAGCTCTCGGGAATGCCAAAACATTGTATCAGGTATTATCTTCATATGCAAAGTTGCAGGCACAGATCTGGGTTGTTAAATGTCCTGGTACTGGCAATGTTTAGTGCATGTTTCTTCAAGCTAAATGCACTCATCAGCTTCATTTAAAAAGTGATCTGCCTCGTGTGAAGAGCATAATTTGAATTAAATTCTGTATAGTGATTGAGAGGATTTATCACACTTGTAGCAGACTGGCTCACCAGTGTCTCTGAGCAGCCCAGTCACAGTGCAGAGCTGACATCTGAGAGCCAACAGGAACATGTTCAAAACCTTTCATTAACTACATAATTAAGATAATTAATTTTCTTAACCAGGACTGCGTGATTCAGTAATCACGTACTGTTCCTAACTTGACAGGTCTACATTTTTAATGGCACAGGAAAATCCACTTTGGCAAGGAAAAAGCCAGTGCCTGAGGTGATATACCTGTAAAATGAATCCTCACGTTCGGGGCTTCTCCGCCTCCCTCAAGGCTGCTCTGACCCTCCCTGAGGGGCTCCCTTTTGGCTGCAGGGACAGGACTCCCCTTTTCACCCTGTCCTGTCGCCGAGGTGGTTTCCCTCTTGACAGACACCCACCCACCCGTGAAGGCAGGCCTCTCTCCTTCTATGTTTGTACAACCTCTTGTAAGCTTTTCCTTTTTAGCCTTCCGCAGCGATTGTTTACCCGAGAGCCCCGCTCCCGCCGTGTGGCACTCTCTGCCGGAGCACCCCTCAGGGGCGAGGGGTTCCCCCGCAGCCCCGCCGCCTCCCCCGCCTCCTCCGCTCTCTCCGGACTCTGTCTCCTCCTGGGGCTCGGTGTGCCCAGCGTTCCCTGCCCTCAGAGCTCGGGACTGCCCAGCTGGAACCGGGAGGTGCGGGGCAGGGTCCTCCCTCCGCCCTCAGGGGGCTCCGCCGCTGCCAGCGCCGCAGGGCGGGAACAGCCTCCGAGGCGGGAAAATCCCGCCGTGAGGAGCGGCCCTGGCCCGGTGCCCCTGAGCCCGGGAAGAAAGAGGCCGGCGGCTTCTCCTGTGCCCCTGAACCCGGGGAAGAAAGAGGCCGGCGGCTTCTCCTGTGCCCCTGGTCGCGGGGAAGAGGCCGGGGACTTCTCCTCGCCCCCGGGCACCGAGCGGCCGCCTGGGAGTCGTGCGCCAAGGCTGCGGGTCGAGGCGCCCGGCGGCCGAGAGGCTGCAGCTGCGCTGGAAAATCCTTTATTTGATGCCTAAGCAAGGCGTGCCACGGAGCAGAGCGGAGCATCCCGATGCTGATTATTTCAGCAAGCGAGATGTGTTTTGCCAAATTCCCTGATTCCAAAAGTATGAGGTCCTGCATGAGCAAAAGGTTATGCCCCGTTCCATTCCAGAACAGGCATTTGCATCCCTGATCTTTCTTTTCACTGTATCAAGCACGGATCCAGCCAAGCACTTTATTCTTAAAATAAGCAGTATCCATATAGCTCCGGGCCTCTGAAACAGACATTTCCTCTCCAAACACCGGAATGCCCAAAAGGTTATTTTTCAAAATTTGCGCTAAACTAGCAGGTCACTGTAATACCATTTCAGATGGGCAATTAAAATAGAAACATCCTGAGGGCCTGTTGCTGCAAATATATGGGTTTTTAAGGTTTGTCATCCATACTACAGTGAACAAATCCACTGAAAGCCCAGCAGATCCATTGTTCCTTGTAGTGAATGTTACACGCAGGAATTGTATAGAACTGAGCCTTAAAATAGCTTTCTCTTTAATACTGCTGCTTTTGTTCGCAAAGCCAGTCAAATAGCTGCTTGTAATACTTAAAAAATAACTATTCATCAATCTTTAGCTAACAAGATATAGATCCTATTATATCAAGATTACATACATATCTTAAAATATTTAATATACCAGATGGAATGAAGGTCATCATGCGTACCAGAAACAGGATTTTAAGGTGTGTGGGAGAGATTCACCATGCTGTTTATGTTTTCTACTCCTGTGTGTTGGAATAGCATCTAGGAAATATTCCTGAAGCAAAGAATTGTATTTCTCTGAACAGAAATGCTGGAGGTTTCACCACTGTTTCTAACATATTCTGAACAGAATATTACCCTCCTCTCCCACCTGCCTAGAGTCCCTTAGTGTATTTGGTGGGTTGCAAGCAAATAGGAGCCAATTTAAAATTTGGCCAGTTAAACCAACCAGAATTACATGAAAAATAAAGAAAACTGCCTTTTCTTGCATTTACACAGCTATATATCAAAATTGTTTATGAAACCCCATCCAGGTGTTCCACATCCATGACTTACTTTGCTGTATATAGCTTAGATATCCAGCATATACCAACAGACTTACAGTGGAGCATATCTTGCATGCTCTGCACTTTCCAATTTGCAGCTCATGAAGAAGATTTATTTGTAACATTTGTTTACTTTTAGTACAAATTTGGTATAACATATTTTTGGTAATGGAGTAGAAAAAAAGACATAATTGCTTTCCCCACTACTTGGTTCAATATTATTTTAGTAGGATGTAAACACCATGCTTTCATTGTAGAATTTTGCTATTTTCCAATTGTTACTTTCTTTCAACTCTTATACTGTGTTTGCAAGTTGATTAAGTGGGTTGTAGAGCAGTCTCTTGACAAAGTCATCAAAGAAGTTTTGGGTACTGATGCAGCAGCCAATTCCTTCCCTTCAAACCATTATTTAAAACTTAAAAAAGATTTTGCAGCTTTCATTCTCTCTCTTTCCTTTTTTATTTTTTTTCTTTTTATTGAAAACTAGAAAATAAAAACATTGCAAAATATTTAAAAGAAATGTCAGGAATAAATTTTGTTAAATTAAGTTAAATATCCACAAAGACAGCACCAAAACCAATTCTGCTATTCAATATGATCTGTAAGACACTAAATTCTGACAATCTTGATTTGTCAAGTGAAACAGTGCAATTTGGCTCAAGTCCTTTGTCTCAATTTAGCTGTGCTGGCTTAATGACTGCAGCCTTGTGCTTAGAATTCATTGTGAGTAAACTGCCTTTTCAGAACCTGAAATTTCAAGGCTGAAGGCTGTTGTAATCCATCATGTTCATATCATGCACTGTAATGCTAATATTTCCACCCTGAAAGTAGTTCACCTTGTAACACTAATTCATCAAAGGTCATAATTAATATTCCAGATGGAATTTACTGTTTGACTAGGAAAAGGTTCAATTTGATACTAGTCTTATCAACAGGTTATTGGCCATCAACTGTATGAAGCTGCATTTTATAAATTACTTTTTTAGTCCTCTTACTGACTCTTCACACAACCACCATTATTATTAAGTAATTATTAAAAGTATTCATTAAAAATCTGAGGTGTGAAAATAATTTCAATCTTTTCTATCACAACTGCTCTATATGTAGCCTTAATGTACATGCTTCCTATGTATCCATGTAATTTTGAAATAGCTTAAATAAAAACTTTAGTCTTTCCTTTTGTCCTAGAGAATTCCATATTGTCCCCAGTTACTAATACTGATACACTTGTTTATTGGTAATAAAATTTTTATTTGGTATAATAAATGTGGAACCTCATCATACCCAATGTACTTTGAATCATAAGGAAGCTAATGTTTTTTCTCTGTATGCATTGCAGGTATTAATTCCATATTCCCAACAGAGTATCCATATTGATTAAGAAAGAAAAAACATAATGTAGAAGATACTTGGTGTTATGATCACCTTCCATGTGCATGCAAGAAACAGTCCTGGAGTGATTCAGTGACATGTTAGTCCTTCCAAGCTGGGCCTGGAATAAAACTGCCCTGAAAATCACAGACGCTGAAAAGCTATTTACTACAAGTTTACTAACAGCTCAGTAACATTTCTTGAGATGCTATTATTTTAATATTTCCTCCCATTTTCATTTTTGTTTCTGCCTTTATAAATCCTTTTATGACCAACACAAAAGTAGCTTTCATAAAAGAAGGAAGTGGTTTCAAAAATCTTTTTTTTCTTGTAGCTCCATACAAAGCTAAATTGAAAGAAAAATACTGCTGTCAAGCAAAGGGGTTTTGAAATTATGTAAAATATGAGCTTAAAGGTGAAGATAGGACTAGATTTTCCCCTATGCAGCATTTTATATTATTCCAGTTGACATTCAACTCCCAGTTTATTGCCCTATCTGACAAGATCTTTCTACAATTCTTCACATATAGTTCTCATTTTTACTCATCTAAGTTCATATCATCAGCAAACTTTGTTACTTTGCTATGCATTCCCCTTTCCAAATAATTTCTGGATGCGTTGATTTCCTTTCTGGACTAGAACAGGGACATAAAAGTAAAAGTACTGTTCCAGAAGCTTGACGCAACCAAAGTACAGAACTTTGGCTGTATAATTGGATTATGGAACAATGGGTGTGAAGAGATTCAGGAGGAACTGTGTCTAAAGCCAAGAGTAACAGGGAAGTACAAGACAAAGCCCCCCTCTTTTAACTTTCAGGAAAGGGGCCCACACCATCTTCCTCTCCCTGCACTGGTCTTCAGCGTTCCCTGACCACCACAATGATTTCCAACGGGAATAGGCTCTTGCGTTGCTCTCAAAGGGAGTTCTTTTACATCTTGAGGAATATGAAATGAACATGCTTAAAAGGTGTTTAGGAACTTAAGCCAGTTCTATTTAGCTGGAGGGTGAATCATACCCCTCCATGACCCCTTTATTTTGTCCACTGTAATGAAGTCACTGCTTGACTGCCTCGTCCTACTCATTTGACAGCTGTCAAGTTGAATAAAAACTGCTGTTTATTGGACTTGATACTTTGGACACATTATCTTTCACCTGATACACTGCTTGATCATACTGCTCCATTGCTGTCACCATATCATTCTCTGTTATGCTGACTCCCTGTACATCTTAAAGATGTTTTCATTTTCCAGCTGAAATACCTTGTTTGTAGTTTAATTTCAAAACAGAAGCAGCAAAAAAGGCCATTTGTATACAGAGCACTAAACACAGAGATACAAATGTTCTGCATCAAATTTTATCTGTTACTATCCATCTTCTTCATAAAGGGCAGTGAAAATAGTTCTGCCTGCCAGACAGTTCAAAACATCTTTGTTGAAAATCTTCAGTGCTGCTGAATTCAGGTCACACACATCTAGAGGCACTGAGATGCAGTGTTCTTTCTTTCATGCTAGCAGGGCAATTAACTCAGTCCATATGATCCCTAATCCTATTTTACTTTTGCTCTAGATATTACATAGAATGTACAGGCTTGTTCATAGAACCACAGAAAATTTCGTTTGGAAGGGAACTCTGGAGATCATCTGGACCACTCTGCTCAGAGCACAGCCAGCTTTCAAGTCACATATAACTTCATTCCTTCATCAGGCTGCTCAGGGCTTTTCTAGTCAAGGTCTGAATGTCTCTGGGGTTAGAGATTCCCCAGTGCCTCTGGAGTGCTTGCTACTAATCCATCTTCCCTTTTCTACTGTTGCTCTCTTCATTTACTCTATGCTGATCACATATGGATTAACTAAACCGTGTGTAATACATGAGTAACACACGTAGCTCTTCACTCAGTCTTATAGAATTACATATTTCTGATCAAAACCTTTTGTAGAATGACAGATTACCTTTAAAAAGCAACTCTTACTTTAAACACATCATGAAGATGTAAGATATCTGGGCTTCCTATTTTTCTCTTCAACACTCTTTACAGCTAAGAAGTTATGTTTCAGAATCAAATAGTACAGCTTAGTATTAGCCATATCTGCTTATCAGTAGTTCTTTATCCCCTTGGAAATAAGCCATTACTAGCCAGGTAGATTGTAGGAGTTGCAGGGCTTAGCTGCTCAAGCAGCTTCTCAGACAAGTGGAGCCATTCAAAAGGTGATAAAGTAATGCAAAAACTCTTGGGAAGTACAGTTTATGTTGGGAGGTCTGCAGTGTAAAAATTAAGTTTGATCTGGACCCACAAAATGTTCCTCCAAGGCATGTAATCACAATGCAAAATATCCATGGAACAGCGGAGGAGTTTCACAAGGTTCTTTCCCTACATCCATTGCACCTCAATTCCTGTATAAAAACAATAAAGGACAACTAATGTAGATATTCTACTGCCTTAAGGTATTTGGTAAAAGTGTATTATGCATAATTTCATGGTCGTTTGGGGCTGTATCAGATACAGGAAAATAATAAACTCTTCTAATTCTCTTTTCAGGGGAATTCTGAAGTCTTGTTCAGCCACTTCCCATCTAGCTTCTTAAAATTATCCAGATTATAATACCTGCTTTGTTGGCAAGAACAGATGAAAATTAAGTGTGCAAGATGAAAGTGCCTTTTGAAGGAGAGTATAAAAAACTGAAGTGCACTTTTGAGGAGTGTGTATTTAGTTTACCTTTGAGCATCAAACTTCATATAAAAAAAAATGATGAGCTTGACAAAGCCTTTATTTCTTCTCTTTTTATTTCTGAAAAACCTGTGCTGAGAACTATGTTGTTTGACATACTCATAAACTACTTACTACGTAAGAAAGATCACAGGTATTGGAGGTACTCAAAGATATAGCTGGTTGGAAAGAATCCCAGAATCATCCTCCAGTACTAAATAACTGCAAAATAATAAAATAGATCCATTTCATTATTGATAAATGAGATTTAATATATAAAAGAAATATAACCCTGTCTTTACAGGTACATTCTGTATATATTTACTAGCTACTTACTTCTCTGAAAAAAAGATATGGGGCATTCTACACAAAACTTCTGAAAACAATTATTCAACATTCACAAGCAGTCAAAAAAAAAAAAAAGAGAAAAAGTAAGATATTATTGCAAAAATTATATTTCTAAAATCCACAGTATATTTAAATCTTTAACAGTGAGTTGCACTCCAATCATCCCACCTTTAAAAAAACCCAAATGAATCAAATTGGAAAATGTAGAAAAAGCCAACAGTGATGATCAATGTAAACGAAATTTCCTATGGAAAAAAAGATTATATACTTTAATTGAATATATAACTTTTAACTGAAGAAGGGAAATCATTAGTAGTGAAGAAGATATGGGTCTATAAAATCTTTGGTGGTATAAAACAGGGGGAAAAGAGTATTCATAGAACTGAAGAGAGGCCATATTGAACAATAGTCAGGTCAGTCCAGCCCAGCATCCTGACAGCAAAAAAAAAAAACCTCAGGCCCATGTAGAGAGGGTAAGACTGGGTTAAGCATGTGAATCTCCTAAGAGGCCTCAGCCTGCAACCATTTCTAGTTTGGTTACTGTCTACCTAATCAGGATTTCCATGGATTTCTTTTCTATATGCAATAGAGAGAGATAGAGAGTTGTGATTATTCAGCCCAGAGGAAAGAAGCCTCTGGGCTGACCATATTGTGGCACTTCAGTACCTGAAGGGAGTCCAGAAGAGAACTGGAGCGGGACTTTTCACAAGAGCATGTAGTGACATGAGAAGGGGCAATGGCTTTAAGCTGGAAGATGGTAGGTTTAAGTTAGATATCAGGAAGAAAATTTTTACGGTGAGGATGGTGAGGCACAGGTTGTCCACACGAATTGTAAAGCCCCATTCCTGAAAGTGTTGAAGGTCCAGGTTGGATGGGGCTTTGGGCAACCTGGTCTAGTGGAAGGTGTCCCCACCTATGGCAGGTTGGGTGGATCTAGATGATCTTTAGTCCCTTCCAATCCAAACCATTCTATGATTCTATTTCTTTCCAATCTCCCTTTAATTCCATAGGAACTTTTAGCACCCACAACATTTAGGATCAAAGAAATGCAAAGCTTAACCTCAATAATTTTACAGAAAGTTCCTTTTCTATTAATGTGGAACCAGTGCTCTGCTTTACCACCTTGTTCTCTTGCATTAGAAATACACAGTGAACACTCAAGCCCTACAGAACCCTGACATGCTTTCGTGTTTCTTAGAACTCTATCGTATCATGATCAGGCATCTATTTACAGATTGATGTAGAGCCTTATTTGGTTGATCCCACTACAAAAGAAATTCCACACCACTTCCTTGGTGCCCTTCTCTGAGCCTTTTTTAATTCTACCATGTTGTCTGTAGATGAGGGATCAGATATATATATAATGGTAAAATCTCAGGTGCTTCACATATTTAAGCATCTGCGTATTATAGTATTTCATTTTGAGGTTTATTCTTTTCCTAATAACTTCTAACTTTTAGCTTGATATCTTGACTGCTGATGATCACTGACATTTTAGCTGAACCATCCATCATAACTCAGAGAGCTGGCTCCTCTGCAGTAAGGGTCATTTCAGAGCCCATCATTTTAAATGTGAAGCTAAGACTACTTTTTCCTCTCTGCTGCATTTTACATTACTTCAAACAAAATTTCAACTGCCACTTTATTGCCCCACCTCACAAGGTTTTCTTCAGTTCTTCACTTGGGGTTCTCTTTTTTACTACTCTAAATTCATCAATATCATAAGCAAATTTGATCACCCTTCTATGCATTCCCCTTTCCAGATAATTTCTGGATGAATCAAATAAGGTATTTCTTGCAGGACAAGAACTGGGACATATCACAAAAATTACTGTTTCAGAAGCTTAGTACAAACAAAATATAATACTTTTCATATATAATTAAATTGTGGAACTCATGGTAGATGTGGTTATGAGGATCAAAGACATGAAAGGTTTAAAAAACAATTAAAATAAATTTAAGAAGGAGGCCTCCATATTATATTAAGCACAATGACTTGGCTGAAAACTGAGATTTAAAAAATTGCAAAATGTTGATAATCAGAAGCTGCAAGGTACTAAGTGAAAGATTACTTTATATTTGGATCATTTCTTTTAGACTTCTAAACATCAGCTACTGGTCAGTGTTGGAGAAAATATACTGTGCCTTCTGTATCCAGGACACAAACAACTGATCCAGTATGGCCATTTTTACTTTTTTTTTTTAATTAGATACATATTTTAGATTGCTAATTATGTTTCAAAAATGTGCTGCATTTTTACATTTTTAGAAGATACCATATGATGAATTATGCTACTAATGAAGGGTAATTAAGCCTAAATATTTATGAAATAATAAATCACTGGCCCTAAAAACTCAATGCCCATTATACAGATTGAAGTAGAGTAGGCTGAATATTCATCCCTCTTTAAATCTGTTGAATATTTTTGAATGAGTTCTTTCTTGCTTTTTTGATCATTCCTGTTTGAAATTTCCTCAAAAACTTATCTCTTTAGTGACAAAAAGAAGATATGTTGATCTTTCAGCAGACAGAACAGCATAATGGTACATTTTGTTCTCATGATAGACAGTTTTGACTTTGAGAACAATTGACTGGAATTTGAAAAGCATGCTACTCCATGGCAAATGTTTCAGAGGGAGCTTTCATCACATATTAACATCCCATAAGTTCTTCAAAATTAAAATCTCTTATTTGGACTTCAGAAATTGTTTCCTGTAATGTGACTACAATTGAATAAATTGTATTTCTTAGCAAAATCTCTACTCCCAATTATTCACATGTGCAATCATGGCTAAAGCTCTCCTCCAGACACATGTTCCTCTGTTCCTATATATTAGCAATGATAAATATTTTCTGAATTATTTAATTCAATTCTTACACTGTAAGGGAACAGGCACATTTTAACTGATAGATGCATTGTTTTTCTCCTTAATTCTCCCTCACCTTCCTGATCTAATACAGAATCTTAGTTGTGGGCATAAAATGTGACCATAAAACACATCCAGTAAAGTGTAAAATCTTTTCATTAATTTAATATGGAACCACTGGAAGGATATTGGGGCTTACTGTGGATAAATTATCTTCTATATTTAAAATTATGACTAAAAGATGAATTATGCAAATGAGATTGGCAAAGTTGAAACTCCTTTAACTTCCTTAAGCAGTAACGCTCTTCATAGCTTTTGAGAAAACTGTAGGTTATAATGATGATATACTCTAAATGGCT
>VZTT01075431.1:0-11165 GCA_013400855.1 Buphagus erythrorhynchus
CAGCACACGCTGCCCTCAGCACTGCTCCCACCACCACCTCCAACCACAGACCAACAAACCTTCTCTTGTCTTGATAAAGCACAGGGGAAACAGGATTTTCTAAGCAACCCAAGGTACAGTAAAAAACCATTTCGAACAACATGTTCGGCTACAGCATTACAAAATAAGCCAAGCACTTCAAGCCACGTCGTGAATTTTCCATACTGACTTCTGGCACAAAAAAAAAGAAAAAATAAAGAACTAATCAAAGGAATATCCAGGCATTTCCACCTTGACATCATCAGTATTTAAGCATAATAACTAAGAGCAACTGTTTAAAAACCACTCAAAACTCCCATGTAGGCCTTTTCCTATTGTATGTTAAAATTGACTACGACATTCACGCTCTCGGGGACTTTCTGACCATTAGCAAAGGCTGGGGAAAAGCTGCAGAGCTGCCCACACACCTTGTTAACCCAACAGAGCCATTCTTCTTCAGGTAACAGAAGTGAAACCAATCTGCAGGGCCCTGATGGAGCAGAGCCAAAGCCACAACAGCCTGAGCCTGGCTGCTGTGCTTCCACCAGCCCAACACCCACCTCCCCCTTTTAGCAAAAGGCTCCAGATGTGTCTGAACTACAAGCTCAGTCATAGCTTGGTCAGTTAACTGAAATAACAGACAGATGCTCAAGTGAAGAATTCAATGTATATTTATTATTCACAGTTAATTACTATCTACCAAATGCTGCTGCAGAGTTAAAGGATTAAGTACATAGGCCTTTTTTTTTATTTAAACACGGAAAATTTTTTTAATATATATACACACACAAGACATATGTCTGCAAGGCTGCATGATATACACCAATTCCAAAATAAGGAAACAATCAAATGGTCCAGGTGTAGAATGCCATAGATTCTTTTCCAATCACTTTACAAAGTGGGAAGAAAGTGAGTGACAGCTAGCAGGGAGAGGGGGAAAAGTCATACTCTACAGGGTAGCTCTCTCTTTCATTTGCTGGAAAATCGAAGTGTAAGGCAGAGTCCATCTCGGAGTAAAACTTTTTGTAACACTTACTACAAAAAAGGCACCCTCCAACAAAAGATTGCCGGTGCTGTGGCAGGGTGGGAGGAGATCTCCGCTACAGGGTGGGATGTGTTGGTGGGATGAAGGGATCCAGCCAAACGGCCACCAAGGGAAAAACAACGCAACTGAAGATTGGCACAGAGAGCGCTGCGGGCTGATTGCTTTCCTTCTGTCCAATTTAATGTCACACTGCTCTGGTGAGGAGCAAAGGGCCACCAGAAACGCCCCGGGGGTGCAGGGTGGGGAGAACAGTCACACACAGCCTGCTGTGAACAGGAGCGGGCGGGGAGCTACTTCAACAGGAACACTGACCTGAGGAGGGAGGAGAGACTGGAGAACAGGGATGCCAACTCCACTTCTCAAGAGCAACATGACTGCAAATACTGCCTATCCAGGCCGAGGAGACAGGCTGATCACATGCATCACGTAGAAACATTCACTAAGAGCGTAAAGTCTTTTTTCAAGCACTATTTCTTGAGGTTTCTCTGCATTATGAAGTTTTCCACCAAAGGAATGTACATTTTGTAGGACATCTCAGGGCTATTATTTCTCAAATTCCCCCCTTAACCCTCCCTCCCCAAAATATTCTTCCTCATCATAACTTTCCCCTTTCTCTTACTTCTTTTGAGACTCCTGGTTGCAGCTCTTCACCTCTGAGCAGCCTAAGTTGCCACTTGAATGCCTTGATTTTATTTTCCTTGGAATAAGGGAAGTTGAACAGTAAGACAAATCTGAAGATTAAAGCTCCATCTCTATTTGTAGATTTTTCTCAAGTGTCCATTGATAAAACCACCCTCCTTTGCCTCCTTCCCCCAAAGTATTTATTTACAAATAGGCAGAAAAAAAACCCCTCTGAAAAGCTCTGGACTGTCCTTTTAACTTAAAAAAATAATAAAAAAGAAAATAAGGGGAAGGCACTATGGAAAAAATTACAGAATGTGCTCAACCGTACACCTTTAAGAAAAAACAAAAAAGCTGTCAGCACAGCATTAATAGACTTCAGTTGTACGTTGGAGTTTCTCAAAGCAGCTCTGTGACTCAAAAGTAAAAAATAGAACAAAAAGCCACACAACTCTTCTCCCTTCCTCTGTTTGGAAGCTGCTGAGCTTCAGAAGAAAGTGCCAAAGGAGAAGAGACAATAAAAATTAGATTAACACCTCATCTTTCCCAGGCAAGAAATGCTGAATGTTGAAGGCAAAAGCAGAAACTGATGATTTTTGTTTTTTTTTAAAGGCAGGACTGTGGATTTGGTTCTTCTCTCATGTCCCTTCATGTCAAATGAAGACCGTTTGCAGAGAGAGAAAATACCAGCAGAGTTTCTCCCTTTTCCTTTAACTGCATGGCTAGGACTTTATATGGCATTAAAACTTCATGCACTGATGGACAGAGGAGGAGGGGGAAACAAGAAGAGTTGTGGTGCTGAGACCTTAAGTGACCTTAAAACACTCATTTGCAACAAGAGTGAATAAAAGGGGATAACCCAGGAGCAGCTGAGAAAAATTGTTATTTTCATTTTTTTCTCTCTCTCTCTCCTTTTTCTATTTTCCATTTTTTTTTTTCCTTTAAAATAAGTTTTGGTGTGTAAGTTGAACTCTTGCCCCCGCCCCTGAAGTTCCATACTGAGGGAAGGAGGATCACCTCACGGTGAAAGGTGACTCTGGTTTTACCGCCGTGTGATTTTTAGGTCACTGGCTGCAGTTAGGCTCTGTATGTGTATTTACTGTTTCTCTGGTTTCCTTAAATAATCTCTAATATTTATCTCTAGATGTTCCGGTTCACTGGGGTCACGTAGTTGCGTGGGAACATGCCCGTCTGTCCACGGCACGCTCCCTTCCACCAGTTGGGGTCAGAATTGTCAAGGACTTGGATAAAGTCTCCACGATGGAAGCCCAGCTCTCCTTCCTCTTGAGGATCAAAATCAAACAGGGCCTGAACGTATGTTGGTTGCTGAAATAGGAATGAGAAACATACACACAGTGAGAATCACCCACAGCACTGCTGGCACCTGCTCCCGCGGGCAGAGGCTGCCCTACACCACAGATTAACAACAAACATTTGGGCTGCTCCCCTTCCCTGCAAGCCAGCTCCCAACAGCTGCAACAAAGTGCTGAAACAGCAACACACAGGCTACAGAACACCTCAGGAAAAGGTCGAGTTTCTGTGAAAGAGCTGAAATAGATCAGATGAGTCTGATGTTTTTCTAGTATTTTCCACTCTCTGTGGCCTATTGTAAGTCTGTGTTCTATTGCAATACAATAATATTGCTGTTTACTTGCCCTGTTTTCATAATTGACACCACAAATATTATTGATCTACACAGAGCTCCCCCTAAAAACTGGATGTTGACGTTTTAACATTTTCCTTAACTCTTCTGTCACAGAACATTTTGCCTGATTGGCAAGTCTTCCTTTCTCATGGAAAAGCTAACAGTTCATTTAAAATACATTTGCAGTCTTAAAATCCTGAGGCCAGGAAGGTCTCTTCATGCTTGTCCTTTTCAGCCAGCTGTTTTCTGACCCTCTGTTTATCCCTGACCTGGCAGTGCAGAGCCAAGGGTTAAGCTCAGACAAACTGTGACAAAGTTGCCTGTGGCATCTGGACAGCTGCACAAATTCCACACCCCTTGTCTTCAGGCTAGAACCAGAATGCTGTACAAGGAAACAAAAGGGTTTACTCAGAACTGACAAAACATGCAGTTACATGAAACACTCTGTAAGAGAGTAACATTCTGATCGACCTGGGAAATGGAACAAAATAAAGAGTTGGATATATACAAGCTGCTCTGCTGGCACTTCACAATAGTTTTTGGATTCTCTTCACACCGGCTAGATCCAAATCAGAGATGCTCCATATGCTGTAATCACCTCTTCAGGAAAGCCCAGTATATCAAAGCCTCACTAAGGGCTGTACTTCCCCATCCTTTCTTATTGTGCCCTATAACAGGAGCAAATCCATTTTTAATTCACAGCAATCAGATGATCTTCCTGCAACAGAATCCATAAACATGACAAGTCAAACGCTCAAGCAACAACAATAATTTTGCCTCAACTCCAAGGAGACCAGGAGGCAGGTAGGCTTTGCACAAGAATGCAGCTTATTTACCAGTAAGATTTTGACTGCAGGATCTAAAGATACACTTCCACAGGTAAAAAAAATCAGTAAGCTTCTTTCTTACTCTAAAATGCAATCCCATTTTATACTGTGGTTGCAATAGCCTGACCAGGGCACTCTACAGGGACACTTCTCTTACCTGTGGCACCTGCTCAATGTCCCGGAGAAATATTTGCTGGTTCCTGGAGACAGATGTGGATCTGTGATAATCTACCAGCTCGTTCAAAGAATTGAACTTCACCACCCAAAGGAAATACTTGCCAGCCCCATCTCTAAGCACCTTGAAGTGCTGCACATCATTTCCAAACCTGTGTGGAAAGAATGAAGAACATAAAAGAGCACATCATTGGCCACGGAGAACTGCTTTTGGGATAATCAGCACAGAGTTTGGAACAAAAAGGTCCTTCAGGGCACAGTGAAAACTGTCAATGACACTGATAACATAGATGCAACCCCATAGCTGGCATCACATGTACTTCTTGATGTGTGTTACATATGCTGTCACCTGTGTTGCTGAAGGTGGTGCAAAATCCCAAGACAAATGCCAGGGACTTTGCTAGGTCACAGTAACACAGCTGCACCCTGGTGCTTTCCACTTCACATCCCCAAACAGAGGATTGCCAGTCAAACACCCCAAGCACTTCGGTTTAGCTCTGCACACCCAGCCATTTCACAACTGACTCAGGCCACTTTCAGTCTGTGCTACTCTTGCCACGGTTCTCTGCTTCTCACAAACCCAGTCCCTCCTTCCCACAGCATCACTGGGTATGTGCAACAAAGCAATGCATAAATACCAGTCCCATTACAGGCAAATTCCTGGGAAAACACTGCCACAGGGAGGGCAGGATTGGCTCCTTTGGCAATCAGAAGGGACTTGTGCAAAGCGCTCTCTTATGAAACAAAAGGACCTCTCTGGTCTTTAAATAAACCCCAAACCAAAATGTAACAGGAAAAAAACCCCTCAACCCCCAAAGTGTTCAAAGATGATGCTGCACACATAAACTAGCCACTTCAATTCTGTGCTAACAATTTTTTGCGACAAATGATGGCATTCAGTTGACGCTACATTTCCAGTGAGTTAATCTGAATAAAGAGGAACTCTAGAGAGGTCTACTGGGATTTTCCAGATGAACATTGGTATTTTTACTTCAGCCTAAAACACTGAAAACACAAGACAACTGCTCCCCCTTGGCATGCATGGCTCCTATCCATCAGTGGCAAAAGCAGACACTGCCTTGAAACAACTCCTGGGTGCTGCCTCTGCTCTGCCTTCCTCAACCTGTGAGCTGCTCACCACTTCAAATCCTACAGATCACTGTTTAGGAAAAGGACTTTCCTAAATTATACATACAGGAAAAACCACCCAACTGAGACATTACCACCAGGTGGCAACACCAGGCTGAACAGGCAGGCCCAGCTATGCCATTGTAACTTTCTGTTTCTTAAAGGAATGCACTTTCTGCAACTGAAGCTTCCATTCATATCTAATGTTCCAGCCCAGATGACTCTATCCAAGACAGAAATATAAACATCTCTAAAATCAGTGGCGTTAATCCAGTTTGCTGGCATGACTCAGTGCTGCTGTACAGAAGGACAAAATTTTGGTTACAGACCAAAAATGACCAAAGGAAAAAAAGAAACAAATGTTGTTGAGACAGATAACTGACAGCCACAGAAAACAGAGCCAGCTGGAATTGTGCATGAACAATAAAAAATGTTGCAAGGATTCTAAAGAAAATCTTGTTTATTTATGTTAGAAAAGGAGAAGATTATAGAAAATAATTTCAAAAACAAGAAAAGCCAAAATCAGCTGCTGAAGACAGATTCCCTCCCATCCCCATCTCATATTAAATTACTTCAAAGATCTTCTCAAGTTTCTAATACCTCTATTTGAGTGACTTCAGATCAGAGAATCACAGAACTGCTTGTGTTGGGAATCACCCAAGGACCACATCATTCCAATCCTCCTCCCATGGGCAGGGACACCTTCCACTAGACGAGGTTGCTCCAAGCCCTGTCCAACCTGGCATTTAACACTTCCAGGGATGGGGCAGGCACATCATCTTCGGGCAACCTGTGTCATGGCCTCACCACCCTCAGAGAGAAGAATTTCTTCCTAACTCACGTGGAATATACTTGTGAGAGTTCTGTGAGACCTCTGGTTTCACAGCTCAATGTCCCAGTGCTATTCAATGGGAATATCACCAAAGCATAGAAAAGCCAAGCAGAGAAAAACCTACTTGCAAATGCACTACACAGAGGGAAGATAAAGTAATAACTTGCACTGCAGAGGAAGAATGAAGGAGGATGGGAGGTTGTTCACACTGGGTGATTTGTGGCTGTAAGAGGGAGGAATGTGATCCACAAAGAAGCCACCAGACATTGCTTGGGCCTGTGTGAGCCATGTGCCACCAGGCTACTGCAAACCAGAGCAAAGATGTTTGTTCTATTAGAGAGGGAATAAATGTCACTAGAAGAACAGGAATGCTATAGGGCATCTATGAGATTATTCCTGCTCCTCAGTGTTGACAATCACCTGCCCTTTACTCAACAAGCAGGAGCAGCAGATGCCTGATTAGCACACAATTGCTCCTGGGCAAGACTTACTTGACTGAGAGGGAGAAGTCTCCAGGAGCACTCTCACTCTCCCTGATGAGGAAGGCACCATCATGTCTCTGTTTGCCCAACATTTCTTCAGCCTTCGCTCGGGGAATCTTTCCAAAAAACCACCTGTGTTGGGAGGAAAAGAAAACAATAGGAAAAGTTAAGAATTTTAATCCATTAATGGAAGAGCCAGAAACACCACAGCTCTGGAAACAATATCTTGTCTATGCACTGCCCCATACTGCACATGTGGAAAGTGCTTTTTGTATCTAAATCAATTTGTCTCTTTCAGATCAGGTGGTAAGACACATCTACTTTAGTGAAGAGAACCAATATCTTCATCCAGCAGCTGTTTGCTCCTGCAGCCCAGAGCTGAATCTCTGAGCCCTACCAGAGTCCTATGGCCCAAGACAAGTATCATCTGTCAGAAAGCTGAGGCAGGTGCCAGGACTGCAGTTACACACAGACTGAGTGAGAAAAGCTCCTTCAAGGTCTCTCTGCTCCACTGCAGAAGAGTGCTGAGCTAGGCATGGATTCCTTTCCAGAAAAGATGCTGATGACACTTGTTTCAGGAGCCTCTTTTCTTGCTTTCTCCCACAGGCAGGACAATCCAGCAGCTTTCACAGGAGTCACATGAAGTAGCTGCCTCATGCAAACCACATCCAAAATTCTCACCAGCCACAGGCTGACCATGACACCAAGGCTGAACCTACCTCAGGCCACCAGATCATCAGCACTGACCAACAGCCTGGTCATGGGATCCTTGCCCCCATTTATATTTGCATTTCCAGACTAATCCAAGATTAAAGGCAAAGAAGAGATAAATGGTAGGTCACATGGCATGAGAAAAGCAGAAGCATCTTCACAACTAAAAAGCAGAGCTTTCAGCTCTGAGAAACAGATCATACAGGACAGCAGCACTTATCACACCCATACCCATGCAGATGACTGACCTTAGAGGAAAGCATTTCATAACAAGAGCTCCACTCACACAGCCCACTGTCTGCAGTGAAGGTATTGCTGCAGCAACAAGGCAGGAGTTGCAGAATCCTTCCTGAAACAGTCATTCTTAAGAGAAGCTGGAGCTCTGGTGACGTCAAAAAGTCACCAGATCTTTCTCTCTAAGGGGAAACTACCTCTAGTCTGAGGAAGGACTGATTACTTGGTTACCAAACACACTTTACTTGCTTGAAACTCTTGTGTGCTTTTTATCCCCTGGAATGACAAGCTTCCTCCCTCAACCATCCTATTTCCAGTGATCAAAAACATCATGGCATTTTGTATATATTGGGTGGCTTAGCACCTGTGCTGCTTCTTGGTACCTGAGGTGAGGTGGGGGCAGATCACCATAGAATCCCCACCTGCCCCTCACTGAACTCTGGTGCCCACAAAAATCAAGCAAGAGAAACTAGTAAGTGAAACTCCTTCAGAATTCAAAGGTAGTATTTAATTTCCTGGGCTCTTGGCACTACTGTCAGAAAGACAAGGAAGTCCTGAATTTTCTCTCTGCCAAATGCTGCTTGAAGCAAGCTTTATATTATGATTTTAGATATCTTGCCATACTTCTTATTTACAAAGTGTCTTAATCCTGTTTAGTTCTCAAATAATTCTCAATTACTCACGTAATGAAATCTCATCTTAAACAGAAACAAAAACCAATTTAACCTTTCTCTATAAATTAAGAAGGAAAGCCTGAAAGAGCTTAATAGAATCCTTCCTGAAGCCTCAACAGTTTACCTGTTTTCTCCCTAAATTTTACTTAATTACTACAAAGTAGAAGTGCACTATTCTTTTAAAAGAAATAACACTTCCAAAGTGACAATGCCGAACTATATAAGTTTTCTGCCAGCTGCTTCTAAGGCACTTCAAATAGAAAGACTAAAAATCTTTCACAATTCTTGAGCTTCCTTGCAGTTTTATAGCTTTACTACCACATCAGCCAGAGTAAAAGAACCTGAATTAAATGAAAAGAAAACCCCAGAGATAAAACAAAGTTATTTTGCAAGACTACTGTCTACTTAAGAACACAGTTGTAAAACAGCAGAAGTGTTATGCACATCTTTGCTACAGAATGTCTGAAAAAATTAACAAACATCAAGGCACGTCAAAAATCACTTGTGGAGAATTAGGCAAAGTGACAACGACATTCCCACAGTTTTTCTTCTAAGGGCTAAGCCTGATAAGGCTTGACTCTAACAAGCTCTGTAATGCAGGTGAAACTCATCCTGTCAGCACTGCAGAAGCAAATGCAGGCATTCCTGCTGATGCTGCACAGCCAGAGGGAGCTGCACTGATTGTACAGCACAGGTTCTCATCGCTTCCAGCCTCCCCTCAATCGGCACTTTGGCAATTCCCTCGCTTCACTTCGCACAATCATTTCACTTGGCCAAGTTCCTCCACTGAAATCACATTACTGCAAAGTGAGACTTCAGCAATATCCCCAGGACAAGCTGATAACAAACACAAAGACCTGAGATAGCCTGGATCAGATCCATGGTGTGTTTCATAAACAGCAAAGTCTTCCCCTGCCCCCTTCCAGAGCAAGGTGTTGCTGTGCCTTTCCAGTAACCTCCCTGCCCAGAGCTCCTGGTGGCTCTTCTCAGTCCTGCCTAGTCCTGCTCAGTCTTTGCTTTGTTAATTGAGGTAGCAATTAAAATTAACTCTTTGGGTTAATCCCCAGGTAAGTCTGGTCACTGAGAGGTGTCACATTTTCCTTTCAGCTTCATTTGCTGGTAGCTTCAAAGTGATCTGTAAGATTTTCAAAATACAAGCAACATGACATTTAATACCAGCTGTGCAGTTGGAAGATTTAAGTCTTGGATCCTAAGACAGGATTTAAATCCATATTCAGTTGCTTTCTTTCCAAAACCTCTTGAAAACGATTTGATGATACTCTGAGTAAAGGAACATTCTCACTGCTCAGCTGCCTGCAGTTTGCTTTTTGTATGACCTGTATGACTAGAGAGCTCTGCACTACAGCTAAGCCAACATAATGCTATAATAACTTTTGCATAATTTCCCAGGGTTGTTAAAATGCAGTAGTTAAGACTCCCAGCATTGCTGACACATGGCACTGCCTCCATCCAGATGCCATCAGTAGTTTAAAACACCTTCAGATAAGATCAAATTAACTATGCTCAAAAACCACTACCAAATTCACCCACTTGCAGGCTCAAATATTGTTCATTCCCTTTTGATATAAAAAAAGTGAAAAACTGACAGCTCTATTCCTCTAAAACAAAATGCCATGGAGGATCACAGAATAAACTGATCATCAGAGGAGACATCACTGCAGGGTAACTAAAATGCCTGGAAAATTGTCACGAGAAGGTACAAGCATCAAATCAATGTGAGAGAAATTGCAATGTGGATTTGTGATCCCCAGAGGACTGGTACAATCAGGGTAAACCAGACATGTTAGTACAGAAAACAAGGTTTTAAACAATTTCAGAATTTTCTTGTGTGTCCTTGCTTCACTTCCCACTTGGCTGCTCTAAAGTGTGACACCTCTTCTTCCTTCTTGGGGCCAGGCCCTCAGAAACTTCCTTATGCTATTTCAAAAGGGCCCTTAGAAAAATAATTCTTAATTGCATTTAACTGCAATATCTTCATTATATAATGACAGTCAACACTTACATAAATCATCAGTTTTTGTGAGCAAATGAAATGCAATAGCTCCTTGTAAAACTGATTACAGGTTTTGCTTCTCCTTCCTAAACCTTCCTTTGAATGTTACCCAGAGCTTGCCGTTCTTGCTCAGATGTTGCAGGATCTCAAAGGTTGGCAGAACCAAAGTTTAGCAGAAGATAGCAGAAACACATGAGCTGACACAAAGAAAATACCCAGTCATGAAATGCTACAGTTTTCATATGCTGGCTTCATTACACCTAGGGGGAAAGGTTCAAAGTAGTTACTCAAACACAGCTCTCTGGAGCAGCAGCTCAATGCAGCAATACTTGAGTTACAGCACTTCGAGATCAGCCTGTTTTGTGAGCAAAGTGTTGGACCAGATGACTCTTAGAGGTCCTGTCCAACCTTAACAGTTCTGTGATTCTATACTCAGGATATGACAGACATACAAGTTCAGCCCCAAATACCCTTCACCTTTTGCAGAGCTGTGAATGCCATGATTTTTACTCTTAGCTGCTCAGTAAGTAAAATTGAGAATCATCACAAGACACTTTTCTTGGGGCAGTGGTAGTGACAACTCTCTACTAAAGGGTTTTCTGCTGGTTTATGGTTACTAACCCCAAGGTTGCTCTGTCTGATTCTAAAAAACACCAGAGCAAGCACCAGAAAAGCCTCCCAAAACACCCTGCTATGCAGCTACTGTGAAAGGAGTTAAAACAAACATTACAACCAGGGACACACAACTCACCAGCCATCC
>VZTT01075433.1:2190-17495 GCA_013400855.1 Buphagus erythrorhynchus
GGTATTAAATTAAGAAAAAGGACTCATAGGGAGGTTTCCAATTAAATGAGGTTGCAGAAGCCAGCATGGTCTTTGGTAGTGCAGAGGAATCTATCACATTTACAAAAGGCAAATATTCATCCAGTGGCAGGAAGGAAGGCCTTCAGCTAATGCTGAAGGATCAGATATATTCAGCTAACCTTAAGGCTGTTCCTGGGTTACTTCTATTCCATGATAAAAGTATCAGGTTAGAAATATTTAAACAAAAGCTTGATAGCACTGAAAACAAATTTTGTAACAATCA
The DNA here is from genome assembly GCA_013400855.1 of Buphagus erythrorhynchus. Lineage (NCBI taxonomy): Eukaryota > Metazoa > Chordata > Aves > Passeriformes > Sturnidae > Buphagus > Buphagus erythrorhynchus. The sequence goes on from VZTT01075433.1 coordinate 2,474, forward strand.
CTCTATTTTCATCTTTAAAATGGATTACTACAGGCTAAAAAACTAAACAAATAAACAAAACCTCAACCTCCCCACAAGTCTTTATAAAGTATACCGTTAGTCATGGTAACTAACAAGCATCTTCTAAGGCACAGGTTTTGCTCCGTTGTTTCAACTAAAATTTGAAAGTATTTATATCCCCTTAAAATAATGTGCATATTAAAAAAAAAATTATGGAAGTGCTGTTTATGGGGAGAGAACCACTAGGGCAGCAAAACAAAATCTTGACAAAGGGTTTAGAACTAAAGGATTAACTTTTCTCCTCTTTACAATGAATACATTTCAAAAGAAGAAATAAAAATAATGTCAGAAAAACTTGCCCTGCTGATATTAAATAGCTATTCAAAGCTGCAAAGAGAAAAGCACTAATAAATACAGACTGATGAAAGGAAATTATAAAGGGACTCTTCTATAAGTTTAGCTGAAGGCAGGGGCAGAGTCCTTGAGCTGCCAGGCCTTGCACCTCACACGCACCTAACCTAGTCACAGCTGGATGATTTTAAAAGTAAGACACCACTCTGCAGANCAGTCTCTTTGTCTGCAAAGTTTTGATGAAGGCAGCTTGAAAGAACTTTGGATTTCTTTCTAGCTGGTAGCCCAGAAACACAAGTTTCTCACTACCCACCTCCAAAAAAATCCCAAAGGTAGAGTGAAAAGAAAAATCAAAGGCTGGGCTGAAGGAACAAAAAATCCCCCAACAGACAAATAACCCCAACTAAACCAAACAAATCCCACACTAACAAAATAAGCATGAGCACAGAAACACATTCTGCTTTGCTTGGTATTAAAGGAAATTTTGAAAAGGTAAGATATCCTTCAAATCATTTTAATTCAGGATGAATTTAACCAGTAATGAACCAGAATATAGAACAATAGAAAAAATTATCATCTTGCCATAGTTAGGCTACCAAGGCTGCATATACAATGCACATAGAAGTTAACTCATGAGATCTAATAGATATCTTTAGGTGCCTTTCAACACAAGCCATTCTGATTCTATGACCAGGATTACAAGCCACATTCAGTGAAATAAGACCACCATTACCCATTTCACAATATTATTTTAAATTGAATACTACAGCTGATCTCACAGATTTTCCTTTCAAGGCTGTTTTCTACCCTCCATCCTGTAAACCTCTGACCTGTTTTACTTCTTGCACAGCTGCATCCCTGAACTCCAAGTGAACAAAGAGAAACTGAAAAATGTTCCATCAAGGAAATATATCTCTAAGTCACAGTGGATATAATTTTATTTTCTCTTGCCATTGCTTGCCATTTTCTTCAATTTGTGAGTTTGATTCCGCTTTTATAGCTTAGATGGCACTATTCATAGCCAAATTTCTAAATCCTTGTAAAATAAACAAATGCTTTGGTACATTTCTATTGCTTCTTCCTTTCTTCTATCCTACCTGCCAAAATAGATTCAACTAGTCCTTTAGGTGAAAGCCAAAAGCGGTAATAATTTAATTTCAACATTTATAAGTCTTTTTAAAGATATGGCAATACACTTTCCTCCTCCATTAAAAATAAAATGAAAGAAACCGCCTATTAACCCCACTACCTATTTCTATTCCACTGCAGTTGGTGCAACTATGTGAAGATGAAAATACATGGAATTATATAGATACCAATGTACTTACAAAGCCTCAAAATAAGACCTTCTGCATACACGAAGACAAACATGACTAATTACAAAGGTCAAAAGGAAAACGATCCTGGTATTTCTGCCCTAAATAAAGAAAACGTTTCAGACAAAAAGTTGAGGAAATGACAAATGATGTGAAGTACATGCACTCACTAAGCCTTCATAGCTGTCCTTTATCTTTAGGTTCCTGTTACTTCTTTATCCCAAAAATATGATCAGCAACAGCTTTTCACGCCTAAATAATACCTAGGCAATGGCTCCACACTTGTTTAACTGCTGCAGTTGGTTTATATAGGACACAGCAAAGCAGAGCAAGACAGCAGAGCATTGCTTAAGATACTGCCAAGGCTTTGCAAAGACGTCAAGAGTCTCAACTCTCTGATCATTGAACAGCATTGCTGTTTTTCCATTTCTAAGAGCAGAGAGGTAAACAAAAAGAATAACGATGCAGATAGACTTCTGGAGCAATATATACTGAAATATATACAGAAAGAGAGAATAAATGTCATTTTCAGAGCTTGGAAGTGCATATTGGTTAACACTTGAAGGCCACTGTAATTGACCCGTCAAAGGGAAATGTCATCCTACCAAGCTGCTGTCTTTGTCCCCCCCTGCATCACATCCTATGTGTGAAGAACCTTTCCTGTTCTCAGAGGATCATGTTTACAAACACTGGGAACACACTGGAGAGGTGAAATCTCTAAGGCATGTATACTCCAGTGCATAAGACACTACCATACAGACCCAGAGAATTGCATTTCCTCAAGTAGTTCATGAAAGCTAAACACACAGTGGAAAAAAACAAAGTAAAATAATTAGGCTAAGTCACGCTGTGATGTCATTTGTCATGCAGCTGTAATCTACTTAAACTTCAGAGCTTTCTTCACTCCTTCTGAAGTTCAAATAGGACACACCTACAGATATGTTTTAATTCATAAAAAAGAGCTGATATCAACTTGAAACAGTAATAGGACCTGGACCTGAGATACTCATCAAGTTGTAAATTTTAAATTTTTGTGTTATTATTACTTCTTGGGTCAATAGTGGGTCAATCCCTATCTATACATCAATGTAGTCATTTTTTATGGTATGGGTTCAAAAGAAAATTTTTCTTAACCTATCTTATGTCTCTTCCTCTACTGCATTCCTTACAGGAGCTTCCAAGATATTCTTACAAAGAGTAAGATTACAAATTTCACACTTTTAGGGTTTTCCTTTAGAATCTGCTTGACTTAATGCTTCAAATCCTACCTGCACAGGAGAAATTAATGTGTTCTCCAAGCCTAAAATAGCAGGTTAGATTGTTGTATGGTATTGTTGTCAAAGACTAATAAAGATCTGATGCTACAAACAGACACTGCCTTGGCTACCTTACCAAGCTATTTAATTTCATAGATAAATCTTTCCAAATCTCTTCTTTTTTATTTTCCATTTTCACCCATACCAACCAAACTGTGAAAAGAGTTATTATCTCTCTCCTAACTGATCATATGCCATTCAATGTCAAAGTACACCCAAATACTAGGTAGCTCAGCTCATATTTGTATGTGTAGGTACATGTATTAAAGAGATTCATATCCACAGATAGGTGCCTGAATGTTTATCCTGGAGATGTTTTCTTTATCTAATTGCATGCCTCAGTTGTTTTAAAAATCCAAAACCAGGAACCAGAGATAAACATCAAGAAAAAAAGAAAAACAACAACATGTGTTTCTTTCTATTACAGCAATAAAAGAGAAATTAACTTCTCTTATCTGGGCCTTTAGTAATCTATACCACAACCTGAGTCTTACATCAAATGATGATGTTGAGTCTCCCCACTTTGCTGTTTCATACCTATCATACCACTCATCATATTTGACATAGACAGCAACTCCAAGAGATGTAAAACAAATCATCCTAAATAAAATTAAATAAATCCACCCACCACTGTATCTTTGATCTATAGCCATTAAGTATTTACACAATCAAATATTTTCTTATAATGTTGTGGAAAGTCACCAGAACATGAAACATCATGACATAAACTAGAATTTTTCCGTAGTAAATGCTGGAGAAAAATAAAAGATTAGTTATGGTTTGGGATGTCTGAAAACATGGAAAATCATGATAATAAAAAAAGAAGCCTCAGCTGTACCTTGGACAAACCAACCCTGCAGTCCTGGCTCTACATTAAGCAATTTGAACAATCACTTAATGGGGCCTAATAAGCAAACCAAGGCCTATGCTGTTGGTTAGAAACTCGACAGGAATCCAAAGTTGAGCAGAAAAAATGCTTAGCATCCGAGGCTCAGCTGTATTCATTGTTTTCTGGTAAAACCAAAACAGCATCACAATCTCTGCCTGCATCTTGGCAATCCTCAAACATCAGAAACATGCATTTTCTAACAAACAGGTCCTTATGGCTTCTCAGCACAGTTTTCCTTTATTTAGACAACTATTTCCCTGTATTTTTTTAAGACCATAAAGGGTGTGAAAGACCTTTCTAGCCTAGAAACTTGTGGGAAACTATGGAATTCCCTGTGTTACTCTTGATCAGAGGAAGAGTCCTAACAGGCTTCCAGGCAGGACCCTAAAAAAAGCAAATTTCATAGATATATAATTCCCTGATTGCTTCTCTGTTGTTTTTACCTTATCAATATAGCTCTCCTGAAGCCCAGTTTTCCTCAGATTGAAAAATCTGGAAGCCTCAGGTGGACCTGAACAGTTGGTCTTCTTTATATCTTCTTAGCCTCACAGTCTGCTAAGAGAAAGCTTGCTAAAGCCAGCTTTGGTCACTGATGCAGAATGCAGGCTCCACTCTGGTGAGTTCTTACAGCAGTCAGTTCTTTCACTTGTAAGGTGTCAAACACAGAAATACTGACAGTAAAGTCCTAACCATGGCCAGGTTATACCTAGCTGAACGTATTTAGCGTTATAAGATCAATCTTAGCAATTATTTGGTGATTTTTGATAATATAAAACAAATCAAAGCTATGGAAATAAAGAGCAGAGAGTCTAATAAAGAGAGGTAAATACCTAATCCTAGCTATTCACAACTTCATAAACCTCAGTCTTTGACTGTAACTAATTCCATAGTGCTGGTGCCATTCACTCAAATGCTGTTAAGAGGTGTCAGTGTATATCTCCCAGAAGCTCACTTGAATATATTTGCTAAGGTCTGGCTGACACAGCTCTGATGGGACACCTAGGGTGAGAGATGAGTATGGTTTCTGTGCAGTCCTGAAGAAAGGGAAATGCATAACAAAATATGAAACATTAATTTGAAAAACTGGGAGGAGCACTTGTTTCTGATTTATACAGAACAGAACTCAGAGAAGCTGTGCAGTGCTCAAGATAGCACTGAGAATTTCTGAATAGGCTGCCTTTTACTCTCTGAAACCCAGACAGGATGAGACTGAAAGACAGAGAGACAGAAATTTGCCTTTAAATGCTTATTTAGCCAGAAATCACTGCATACAATAACAACATAAATCTAGTGCAAATTCCATGCCACTCCTTGCATTTTTCCCTGACTCTATCCATGGTGTGGCTGGAAAAAGCTAGCTTTACATTCAAAAGAAAAGAAAAAAACAACACAACCCATAGAAGAATGTGTTTAAAAGTCTACTGCATAAGAACCAGCATGCTAGACCACAGACTGAGAGCACTCGGTTTGGACCAGGGCAGAAAACCTTAGGAGGTACCTCCAGCACAGCATCTAAAACATGTTAACAGGACTGAAGTTCCTGCCAGGCTTATTGGTGCTTTATGCCATCATGGTAAGAGAATGAAGTTTTAGCAAAGCAGACCTGCTGCTGGTCAGGACAGGAATCCTAAAGTATGCTGCAGTAGGTACAGACCTTTAAATGAACCTTCAGCCTTTCTTAGTTAGTAGCTGTTATCAACTTCTTTACTTATTTATTTAGAAACTAACAGACACATCAGGCTGGGCTTTGCTCTCCATGAAAACTATTTTAACACAAAGCAGATTTGGATCCTTACTTGTTTTGAACCACAGGCAAAAAAACAATACATTTAGTTTGGAAAAAGGCTGCCAAGTGGATGAAAAAGGCCTGCAAGTTTTCCTTTTGGTCGCCCTTAGCATTTATGGTCAACTTTTCCCAGCTCAAAACCCGAAGTCTGCTCTCAATTAGCCTGGCATAGATCAGACCAACTCCATTGACTTCAGACAACTTTTCTGGATATAGAGCATTGTGAGACAGAATAGAATTTGGCCAATATTGTCTTCTTTTTGTTGTTTTACCGGCACCACGAATTTCTCTCTTTTTGGAAGACTTATCGGTTGACACAAAGCAGATGACTGTGGACAACCTGTTTGATGTGGTAAACAAAAGCAAAGCAACTGCCAAAACAGCTGGTGAGCTAGAAAGAAAAGAAACATGAACATTGTGGGAAGGAGAATGATGGGAAAGAACTGGAATGTTCTACTGATTTTGGTACAGAAGTCCAAAAGTAACCTAGAATATTTCCCAAAATAAAATTTAGTACAGTGTAAGAGTGAGACTTCAATCTCTAACCATGTCCATCAGAAGCAATTCCGCTGGGTTTAATCCACTGTAAAACCAGACATAAGGTATCTGCAGCCACACAAAAAGTTTAGAACTTTCAGCTGGAACAACACAGTAAGATTATCATTAGTATTGTTAAAATTCATACTGGGAAAGAAAATGTAGTGAAGGAATAAAGACTGAAATCCATTTTGTAACTATTTTTTGGGAAATACAGCACTGCAAAAACTTACTGCCAAATTTTTTTTTCCTTTCTCAAGAGGGACCAGGGTTATGAACCAAAAAGTCATTAGCATGAGACAGTTCTTTTCATGGCTGAAGAGAAATCACTTTCAATTTACAGAGATAATAAGTAATTTTTATCCATTTGTATAGATTCCTCTCTACAGCATTAACAATGGAAGCAGCAGGGTCATAATGAGCATTTCTTTAGACAAAATCAGGTGATGTCTGCATCATATTCTAACATAGGATTTAAAAATTTCAATACAAATTGCCACAAGATCTAAACTTACGATGCTCTATTCAAGTCCTTTGAACCAATAAATATCTTGCATTGAAGATCACGTGCTCATATTTGAAAATTTGATTCCACAAAACCTCTTTCTGTTTAAGTCTAATTCAAATTCTATAAATGTGTAAAAACCTTAAAAGATCATTCAATTTCACTATTTTTCTGCCTAAACATTAATGAATAGAAGCCATAAGGCTTTTCCTTTTTTTCTTTTTTTTTTTTTAATTTTTTTTTGTCTCAGTTTAGTTATCAGGTGTAGAGATACTGTTGCACACATCTGGACAATTTCACTGAAAGTTGAGACTTACTGGAATAGGATAAAGCAGGAAGGCTGTTTTTCCTCTTCCTACCACAACTACAGATTTGAGCAGATAATGAATCTAAAAATGTGAAGGACAGAATCTGCTTATCTGAAAAGCTTGTTTACCAGAAACACTTTACCAGAAAAATGACAATTATAGAAGATCCAACAGTTGTCTAACTTCTTTTTATGGTAACTTAAACAATTTCACTGAGCATAGAACTTGCATCCTCAAATCCTGAACACACTTTGTAGTCTGTAATGTCCCATGGGAAAAAAAATCTGATTTGTCAGCAACAAATAATATTCCCTGTCTTCACCTGCTAAGAGGACTGGAGAATGGGGGTGGGGGCTGAGGCAGTATTTTTATTTAACTAATAGGCAAAGTAAAGATCAGAATTACACACATTCATAATCGAATGTCTGTTTTCTTACAGAGCCAGGAGAGCATGCTGAATATTCCAAATGGGATTGAAGAGAATTTCATTATTGTCCTACAAAAGATAACTGCAACATGAAATTAAAATTGACTGCTTAGATAGAACCTTCTTTCTTGTATTTAAACTTAAATTATACTTTAAAATGTCACTGTCAAAGAGTGTGTGGAGCAGAACTAGATAATCTTTTTTTCAAAAAAGTAGCATGATTACTGAAATTATGTTATATTGGTTTAAAAATATTTCAAAGAGCTTCTGAAACTAATCTATTGTGTTTTTATTCCCTCTATTCTATTCTCACTAAAAATTAGCTCAAACACAAATTTATTAGAAGGTACTGAAGACTACAAAATAAAGCTAGCAAGCACACACAGTAATAGTGAGAAAATATATTAGTAGAAGTTGTTGTCCTGGATGGCTTCTATTTGTTTAATTAATTAACATCAGGGAATGAAGAATTTCTGCAAAGTTGAAGCATCTCCTCACTTCCAATCCAAATTAATCAGTTTAAAAAAAAAAGGTCATATAAATCATATAATCATAAATATCTGCTCCATATCCATGGCTACAGATTCCCAGTCACATTGTTAAGTCCTGAAGCAGGGCCCAAGGTCATGCACAAGGCATCCCATGCAGAGCAGCTGGAGCTCCCAGCTGTACTCACACTGAAGATGCTTTAAACTCATCCTCAAATGCACTGTCATCCTTGTTATCAGCCTGTAAGACCATGGGGCTCTCAGCTGTCAGCCCACTAAAGACCAGGCCATGGAAGGTGATGGAAAACAAGCATTAGTGTGTTGTTGAATGCCAAAAGAAAAATAAAAAAGAAAGAAAATAAAGTGCTGTTTATGTGATATACAACATGCAACTACTATTTCAGTTATCTGGAATCTTACATTTTCATATTGCCAAAAACAATCAAACTTTAATCAACCCAGCTCTCTTTGCAAGGACTGCTTTATATGCAACATAGGATTTTAAGGCTCTAAGTTTACGTCCCCTGCTAACCAAGAGAAACCTTCAATGAACTTCCCAGAAGTTCAATTAATACAATATATGCTCTTGTACAGACCACGCTTCAGTCTTTCAAACTGCATCTTCAGCAGTGAGATGACAGTGTCCAGCTTTTGCTATCTGCAGCTTATGTATCACCACCTGAACTAATGAGCCAGATTCCCTTTAGAGTCAAAAAACAGCAGTCTCAGAGCTCGATTCATCTTGGTTGAAATTTCAGGCATGTAGAACACATTAGATAACTGAAGGCCCACCAGTGCTTGCTGCACTCCACTGACATCAAAGAGAGGAGAGCTGATCAGACATCTGACTTTGGTGAAATTACTTCCAGCCCTCTTGTGCAGCAGTCAGACACACTGAAGATCTGCAGCTCCTTTTTTTTCCTAAGCACACACAGCCTAAGGCAACCATCATAGGACTGGCAAAGACAACATCTTCAACTGACTCCACTGTTGCAGGCTGCTGCTCAGCTAGCCATTAGTGCCTCTCTTTTGCTAATTGTGAAACATTAGATATATTCACTACTATGCTGTAACCTCAAAGGCAAATATTTATGCTGGAATGAAGAGGAGGGAAAAAAAATAAGAATTAGCTGTAACATACACAGAACAAATAGCTCTGAATTAACGTTACCATGCTCTTGTTACAGTCTTCTGTTAAGCGGACATAGTGAATATAAAATCTGTCAAGGGATGAAATTAAGCTGAGTTAGTTCCCATACCAAATGCTCTATCTCATGTGGTTTGGGTCCACTTACTTAGGACGGACGGTGCGAAAGAACTTAACTATGTAGGTAAGTCACCTACAAATCCATTTCTTTTTTGTGTCGCTGTTTTAAATCTGAATACGCTTTCATTTTTTTCATTTTTATTTCGATGAAAAGAGGAAGAGAAAGAAAATCCTATCATATTAATGAAGTGCAAAGAACAGAAAGCAACGGGAGAAGGAAGAGCATCCTTCAGGTGCTGCCCTTACCTCTCAGTGAGCTCGTCCACGCGCTGCCCGTGGCTCAGCACGAAGCTGGACTGCCCGCAGGGGCTGGCGGGGGCCGATAGAGTGCTCTTGATGCTCTGTGCCGAGTGCCTGCGGCTCCGCCGGCGCTCCAGCCCCCGGTGCTCACCCGCACCAAGGCTGGCCCTCCTCCGGTCCTTGCGCCCGCTGGGAGGGGGCTCTGCACTCTCATCTCCATCTTCGTGCCTCAGTGTCACCTGACAAACAAAGGAAGAAGGTCGACATGGTCGCTGCAGCTACCACAGGTCTTCACACCAAGGCTTAAAAATTTCCTGGTCTCAAGATGATTAACTCCTATTAGCGTCACTGTTTCTACAGCCACCCCTGAGAGTTGCTGTCTATCCACGAGTGCAGTGTGGCAGTTCTAACAAAGCAATTACATACTAATGCCTTGCATACACACTGTAGGACCTGTAACAACAAATTTCTGTATCTCCTAATCTGTTTTCTTTTTAATGTGGGGCTGAATTTTCAAGGAAGCTGAGCAGTCTTGGACAACTAGTTCTCTTTATATCTTTCCAAAATACTTAGGTGAAGACTTGGTTTTAGGGAAGTCAGCAGGAAAAAACTCCATGCATTGACACTTCCTCATGTTCAGACGTGACATTTGTAGTGATTAAGTGGAAGTTATCATCTAGAGTGTGCTAGAAATAGCAGAGGACTAAAGCATGGGTACCACACTAAACTGCTGCAAGCCCCTGATGTGCCAATGTGAAGTACCTCTAATAGAAACAAAGTGTTATCTTATGGCACATGAGGAGAGATATCCCTGGGAGAAACAACATAGTAACTGGTGGCTCTCATCTGAAATGCAGCCTAACATTTAAATAATCAATGTATGAGAAAGATCCACTCAAATAGGCAGAGGTACAGGAAGGGTGATGTGTGTCATCAGAAGAATGCTCATCTTCTTGTTTCTATTAGTTTTGTTACTCTGGTAATTCTTACCAGAAGTTTTAAAAAAAAAACGAAGGGGGAAGTGAGATATCTCTGCTTGGGGTGTAAAATCTGTTTCTGTGAGTAAAAGCAGATTTTTCAGGTAAAGAAACAGGATTGGCAGAAAAAAGGAAGAACCTGCATAGACATGTTTAAATTTAATTTGGTCATCAAGAAAAAGCTGGCACCCAACTAAGTCAACTGCCAATTCTGCAATTAAGTCTTTCAGTAGGTGCAACATGCACAAAAAAAAAATCCATCCTTTTAAGATTAATTACTATATTTTAAAAAGGACTTTATAAGATGATGCCTCTGATGATATAAAAAGAAAGAACATTATTGAGCCCTCTCATTCTCTTGTTCATCTTATAAATTGCTGTATATAAAACTTAACTCTGCTAGTTAATGAAGTGGCATGGGAGTAGAACTGATGGAGAAAGTGGAGAATCAAATCTATCAAATCCTTTGCTGGACTTTGGCAGAGATGAAGTAATTTAATTTTGTCACATTAGAACACTAATTCATATTTACATTACAACTTCAGCCTAAACGTCCTAGCTGCAACACTTCCCAAAGTCTGAAAAAATGCTAATTATTAAGAAACTGGATATCCTACCCCCACACAGAAATGCTTCAGAAGTAGTTATTTTATACCTAGGTGGTAAATGTGGAGTCACTCATTACTCCATTGCTGAAAACTGCATAGGATCTGGTCCAGTGTAAACTCTTAAACATGGACTTGCTGGATATTCTGTTGCAGAGCAAGTGGTATTTGTGAAGTTGAGCTCAGCTGAACCTTTCTGACAAGCTGAATACTTTTGCACATGGGAAGAACTTCCACTTGCTTCAGCATGTGTAACTAGCAGTTGCAGAAAAGGTGGCTAGTAAACGGGCTGGTTTGCCTTGGACTATGCCCCAGCTTTAATATGAAATGCCTTTGCATTAAAGGCAGCTATGTGCCACAGCAGGTCACATATAAAATGTGTATAATACTTACAGCAACCAGATGTTTTTCTTTTAAAATAGGAGAGATAACCAAATTTCACCTAGGTTACATTCCCCCCTCCTCTCTGCTTTGAAGTTTGCACAAGCTGTAAGATGCATAAAACAGGGCATGTTATGTTACCTCATAAATGTTAAATTGCTCAACTAAGTCCAAGTCTGTTCCTTTCTTGTTCAAGTGTCTCTGTGAAATAGCTTCAATGCCTAGCTCTTCCAGACAGTCCACCACATCGTAGAAAGAGTCTTGATCTGGCAATCCTGACAGCGTCTAAGAATCAAAGGAAAAACATTTAAATCTGCTTGTTTTGGAAAGAATTAAACAAAGGATTTTAAAAGCGGGTGGCAAGTGGTGCTATGCATGATTTCAATAAAGTAAAACCCATGATGTGGGATTAGAGACACTGATAGAAAATAAAAAACAAGTGGTGGCACAGCTTTTAAAAAACAACTCTGCACTGTGTAGAAAAATGAATAATTGGCAAAACAAATCAATGTTGTTATTTTATACAAAAAAATATGGAAAATGCAGGTCTTTAAAATACACAGTTGGATTCCTTCTGGCTGCATTCAAGTACAGACTTAAAGAACAGAGAATGTAAAACCATCAAACACAGGGATAAAAGCAATGACGGAGAAAAAAACCCCGAAACATTAAGCTAGAAAGAGTAAAAGCTCAGTTCCTACTGATTCCTGTAAGTTTAGCCTTAAGAAGAAAAAGTCCAATGCACAGCTGTGTGATGTCAGGATAGCAGGAAATACCCTGCACCATATGCCTACAGTCCTCCACACCTGCAGCAGCAATCTTCCCTGAGCACAAATTGGTTTGTATTACAGAGATAGTGAATCATCTCCTCCCTTTCAAATTAGCCTTAATTAAGGTACACTGACTCCTTAATTCCTATTCTAGCTTGCTACTGATTCCTAGTCCATTTGGGCTGATTTTTTCTGCTCCTTCTTCATGATGCAGAAGAACTAGTTTAATCCTGCACATGTTGAGCAGAATCTACTGAACACACCATGGCACCTACCTGCAGGGCAACACATCCCTCGCCACATGAACCAGTCTATGCAGAGCTGCTGCTGCAAAACACCTGAGAGTGCAGGCTGGCAGCAACACAGTTTTTCTGGATTAGCTCACCAGAGAGAAGTTTACTCTGAAGTAGTTTCCTCTCTCCCATTCAATTAGCTAAGTAATTTATCTGTATTCCCAGCAGAGGAGAGAAATAGCAATGGAAAGAGATGCAAAACCCAGGCCCTCTCCAAGGAGAGTTACATCTTCTCATGGCTGGGATGGGATGAACGGTGCTCTGTGAATGCTGTTTTTCTGAAGCCCATCTTTTCCAAGGTGGCTCTGAGCAGCTCAATGCAGAAAATAGCAGCCCCTCTGCACTGTCTCCCTACAAGAAGCTTCACATTCAGAAAAATGGGTCTGGATTACATGACTAATGAGAGAGAAATGGGCAGCTGACATAGCTGTCTCGTTAAAGCACCTCTTTCTTGTGATGTAAGGCACTGAAATATGTGCATCAACAACGTACATTTTAATTTTTTTTTTTCTAACTAAACACAAAACAGCAATATTTTCTTCTTCAGTCATTACAAGACTATTGACTGGTGAAATCCACCACAACAGGAATTCTTAGCACAAAGATCAATTAAGTGTTAAGGTTATATGTTCAGGCTTTAATTAAGAATTTATCTCTTTCCAGGACAGCATTTAAGCCTCTGTTTAGAACCCACTGAAGACTATGAAACTAAAACATCCTAAGCAATGCGGAAAACAGATACCACATTTATTTTGGTCCTTCCTAAATTGACACCTAGCATTGAGTAAAAATCTAAAGATTCAGCAAATGAAGTTCTCACACTGAACATTCAACTTTAACTTGGATGCAGAAATATTATAATAGAAAAGTGTTCAAGTATGAAATAGAAAAGTGTTCAACTATGAGGCTTTCAGTTGCAAATGAAAGACATGGACAGCAACTACTCTGACCCAAATGCCTTCATGTACAGTAGGATGTGGTGTTTTATCTGAAAAACAGTGGAGGAACAGTCAGATCTTCTGAGCATTTACTTCCAAAAATAACAAGAAATTATCTTAATGTTGATATGCAGATCACCCACCTTCAAGTATAGCTTTTTTAAAATCCAAGGTAAGGCAAGCTGTAGACTGGAAAAACAGCAGCATAAGGTAGTATTTACTGGCAACTGCTGCTATCAGCAGCCTTTTATTGGTTATTATAATTTTAAATCACACAGCAGTGTAAATCAAATTTTCGCTGCATGTTGTTAACCAGAACTGGGCAATTGAACTCCCAGGTATAGAAATAAAATATTTTTCCTTTGCATGGTTTGTCACTACACTCACAGATCCACTTCCAGAGCCTAAAGCATATCAAATTCAATTTCTAACTACTCCAAGGAAAATAACAAAGGTTATACTGGAACTATGCATAACCAGAAGTAACTTCACTGGGATCACTCTCATCTAAGAGATTCATTAATGCCTAAATCCTCACAAATTAGGAGAGGGTTAATAAAATATTGTAATAACTAAATTGGCTAAGCATCAACAAAAGACAGGGAGAGGATGAAAGGACTGGAGCAATTCTTATGTCTGGGCAGATATGTTTTCTGCTCTGGAGCAGGAAGGAAAACAGTCTGTAAATGGATACATGGAGAAAGAAAAAAGAGTACAATCATGCTTCCTTAAGACAAATCCTTCATGAGGACTCTGCCCGCACTGAAAACTTTGACATTTCCTTGTCTAGAAAAGCTGAAACCATCTGAGCCTTCTTTGTATTCTCTGTGGGGGAAAAAATTACAACTGTTACATGCTGCTTGCTGTTTTCTCTATAATCATGAAAAATATCCCATTAAAAACATCATAAAGCTGCCCATAAGCCAGATCATAATTATAGGTGTGGATATGTGGGATTCCTCTCTTCCTTGATCTTCATAACTGCCTTGCTCCTTTGACTGTGACATGCTTTTTCTTCTTGTATGTTTTTAAAGAACTACCTCCTCCTAAAAATAGCTTTAAATGTACTGAAAACCTCAGACTAAAGGGATCAACTACAGGATAATAAAAGCGTCAGCAGGGAAGATCTTTGAGGAAGTCCAACACCAGATAGGTTACAACTGTGCAAATGATGAAGAGAACTATCTCAGAAAGAGGAATCAGTACACAAAAGGTGTAAAGCAGAGACATTAATGACTAGCCACCTTGGCTTTAACAACAGCTACAGACAGAAGCATATCTAACTGGTGGGGCTTTTCAGAAAGAGTACAGCAGTAAGGTAAGGGGTCTTTTAAACTCAAGAGGAACTTTACTACTCTGGAAGCAGGAGCAAGAGTGACTCTAAGCATAAGTACAGTAAGATCAGTAACGTCACCAGGAGAGGTTAGTCCCTCTCAGGCATATTTGCTGGAAAATATTTGCCATTAAGAAATCATTTTATTAAAAAAAAAAAAACAAACAAAAACGCAACAAAAAAGCAGCCCACAATTCTAATCATGTAGCCAAGAGCCCAATAAGCTGGCAGCTTGGTGTACAACCTCCACGAACAAACTCAGCATCTTCAAGTGGATACAATAAGCAATAATAAT
>VZTT01075436.1:8306-64651 GCA_013400855.1 Buphagus erythrorhynchus
GTGTGGAGACATTTCAGTCCAAGAATTGCACTGGAAAGCAGAGAGCATGTTTGAAATTCTTGCAAACATTTCTAAAATAACAGTGAGAACCATGCTCTCTTGCTGTTCAGAGAAAAGAGAAAACTGCCCTTGAAGAACTAAGGTGTCCAAAATAAAAAATATAATTGCTGTTTCTTAGTACATGGATCATTTTGAAAACACTTCTATTATTTTTCTTCACATATTCAAATAAACACAGTGCAAGGCATCTGGCCTCTCTGGATTCTGTTTGCTGTGTTTCCCTACACCTCTGACTGGTCCCTGGGGCTCAGGAGGGTGTTTATTACAATTGAATGTTTAATGTCTGCCTTGAAAACCTTCTTGTCTGGCTTGGAATTCCTGGTTGCAGTGCTCTGGAAAGACCTGCATGTGGAGAAGGGCCCTGTGGAGCATTATCTGGGCCCTGAGAGTAGTTCCTGCATCTTGTAATTGCTTTTAGTGAGGGTTTTCTTGTCTTACTGGTTGGCAGCTCATTCGGCAGCTCTGACAGTGGTTATTTTGTTTGACCTTCTTTGTTTCCAGTTAACCCTTGGTACAGGAGTCCACTGCACTGAGAGTGAGCTGTGGAGACAGGACACAGCTGGCCCTGGGTTCCAGCAGGACACTGGGGCAGCTGTTCAGAGGACACACTGAGAAAGCAAAGCCCAAAGTGATCCAAATGCTTCCTCCACCTGTCTTGCTCCTGATGTGAGGCCCAAGAGGGAAGGAAGCCTTTAGCTGTAGACACTTGTGCCACAGCATTGCTCTGACTGCCTTTACCTGGGATGGCAGCTGGTGCCTGAACCTTAGTTTTCCTTCCCACCTGCCTTTAATTTAAATGCAGCTGGTTTCTGCTGTAGCTAGGGGATGGAGTGTTCTGAATGCTTTAGCAGCATGTAAAAACTCTGGCAAGCTCACTCTGAGGTGTACTTAGGTGAGGGATATGCACACTGCATCTCTCCTTACTGTCTTGAGACTGATGTGGTTGTGCCTTGGAAGAGCTGCCTGATAATCTGCCCGGATGGGCTGGAGCTGTGCAAGTGTTGAGAGACCTTTCAAGGGCTGTAAATCTTGATTGCATCACTGGTGTGAAAGAGCAAGCCTTCACAGTCTCCCAAGGCTTTGTCCTTTCTCCCAGTTGCTGGGCTCACTTTCCATGTGCCAAAAAGCATTTCTCTGGTAGAAATCTCCTCCACGGTCCTAGCTTGAGCTCTGTGCAGACTGCTGTATCTCGCCACCTGGTAGCCAGATATTAGAGCTGACTTAATTAATCATCGATTACAAGCAGCATCTTTCCCCAGGTGAGTCAAAGGGAACAAAAGTTTCCCCTTGCAGCTAAGAGCTGTCTTTGGCATCTTGCAGCTAAGAGCTGCTTTCTGAGGGCCTTTAAACACCTAACTCCACCCAAAATGAAATGCAGCTGTCTTAGGAGCTATGCCACAGCTCATCTGGAAGCCCTTTTGTGTGTTTGTGTGGCCCAAGAGACCAAGACAAATAATGCAGCAGAGAGTTTTTGTGCATGTCATGTTTTCCTGATGGCAATGCCTACCTAATTAGTTGGGATGTTGCCTCCTCTAGATTCTTGTGGAATGCTGCAGTTAAAAGCTAAGTACTAGTAAAAGCTCTTGTTGCCAATTATAAGGCCAATAGGCTTATATTAGTTTACACTGTCTTTGCCAAACTGTTTTACAAGTAGTGTTGGTCTTTTCTTTTTCCCTGCCTCTCAGTTTCACTGTTTCTAGGCTGGTGCAAAACGCTGAATTGCAGATGTGCCCTTTATTGAAATGCTGAAAAAAATTGAAGCTGAAATTATAGAAAAAAGCATGGGGGAAATTCACGCAAAAGATAAGGCCATGGTTATTTTCAAGACATATTTTTGCAAGCACCTCTGTAATAGAAAAACAGAATGCAGAGTCTTGGTTGGAAGGAATAGCCTTGGCTCCCACTTGTCAGGAGGAAACCTGAGAGTCAGAACCCCTCTTTATTGTTCAGGCTGGTAAAAAGTTGCCTTTTGGCTACCACAGACTATTACATGACCAGGCTTGGAAAGACAGGCATATCAGCACATTCAGCATTTTGGGAACACTTCTAAAATTGTGGGCTAAGGAGCAAGGCAGAAGTCCCACCATTTATGTCAGTGACATCTAAAGTCTTGAGAGTGGAACAGATTGTTCTGGTTTCATTTGANCCAGGTTTTTGAGAAACAGCTAAGTATTTCTTGCCTCAGGAGGCTTGAACACCCAGACTGAGACATTTGTACTGATGCATTCCCAAACCACTGACCACTTCTAAAACTTTGTGAAGCTGCCCTTATGGTCCTATTGCAGACACAGAGTTCTGCCCTCAATTTCAATGGAATTATAGTTTCCCTTGGCATCCCTCCTTCTCTTGTATTCAAGGCTCAGAATTGCTCTCTAATTGCCTGAGTCCTCCAAAAGGGCATTCTCTGACAATACAGTGTTTTTACAACAGAAAACATTGTCTCACATTTTAATAACTTTATTAATAACTGGGAAAGCTAGGGAGAGATGTTTCTTTGCTGACACACTGTGACAGTGAGCCAAAGAGCTTGATTGCTGCTGCTTTCAGAGGGGTGGCATCCCATTTCTCCAGTTCTGGGAGCTCCTTTGGGATTCATCCAGTGTTGTTGCAGAATCTCCAGAGTATTGTGCCATGTAATAACAACAATTGTCCTTGATCTAAATTACACAAACAGCTCCATACTTGCAACTTCCACTGTTTTTGATTACTAGCTCTTTAAACAGCTGAATGAGAGGACAGAAGAGAAAAAGAGTGGGATGGACTGGGGGGAAAGCTGCTGATGAAAAACATTTGCAAATAGGGAAGATGTCCTAGTAATGAAAGCTGGTATGAGTCCTTAAAAATACCATCACCAGAAAATACCAGCAAGAAATTAATTAATACCTGCTTTCTCCCTAGTCAGTCCATTCTGATGTGCTGTAATTCTGCTGAATGCCATGCAACACAAAATGGCTATAAGGTGCTCATACAATTGAGCCTTAGCTAAAGAAACAATTACCTCATCCCTATGCTTCTAACGTGCTGGAGTTGCTAATACATTTACCGATAGCCATGTTTCTTTTGGACCTTTAAAAATTTTGAAGTTTTGACCATTTTTAACACCCAGGAATAAATTCTGTCACATTTGTTTTTTTCTGAAAGATTGATGGTCAGAAAGTTTGTGTTTGCTAGGGTTTTCTGGGTTTTTCTTTTTAATGTACAGTGAGTAGAAGGGAAAAAGAAAAACACAGCTCTTATGACAATTTTAAAATTTTTGTTTTCTGGGAGAAGAATAGGATGGATGTATGTCTTTGCCTGGTGTTAACTTAGAGTTCTTTATCTTGCACTGCTCTTTGTTTGGCTGATTCTGTATGTTCTTCATTCCTTCCAGTTACAGGCTTTCTGTCATTAATAGGTTCCTTTCTGTTGTGCAGACAGAGCAAGCCCTTTTGAGGCCTTTAAAATTTAAGTTGTTAATAGTATTTATATTTTGGCGTCTGATTCTTGGTACTTGAAAATCTACTAGCTATTTCTGTAGTGCTCAGCTCTGCCTTTACTCAGTTTTCTGCCATGGACAGCCCTATTGGTCAATGACAGCATGATTTCCATCCAAGCCAGTTAAACTGTACTTCCATGTGTGGTGTGTGACTTTGCTGGCTTGCATGTTCCGAGGAAGTTTGCTCACTGATAATTATTAAAGTTGCTCTAATTTGACTTAGACAGGTGGTGTATTTGCCCTGTACTCTTCCATGGTAGCCTTTATTCAGAGGTTAAGTTTGCAAAAATCAAAACTTTATTGTGGCTTCCCTGTATGTGTGCACAGCCAGACCTGCCCCAGACTCCAGGAAGAAGCAGTTGAGAACAGCACAAGGCTGGACACTGAGGTGGTGCAGAAATGATGTAACATGTGGCCAAGGAGACCTGAGCCACTCAGTGGGGAGTACTGAGAAGGATTTGAGGGGAGAGGGTGGTTTCCTCCATGTTTTGGAAAATCAGCTTTCTTTTATCTTTGCACTTAGCAATTTGATTTCACGTGCTCATCACAAGTTTCATTACTTTGAAGGACCAAAACCTTTGAACCATGTGCTAGATGTTTGGAACATAATGAAAATGCCAAGATGTGTGCTATATAATGGCTTTGTTGCTGTGGTCAGGAGGATTTAGGTGGAGTAGCAGGCACTGGAATGGAATTTTGCAAGACTTAACTCTTCATTTTAAGAGGATAATGAAACAACATCGCATGTCCTTTTGCATAACTGACTGTGGCTTTCTCTTTGGCCTTTATCACTTGATTATTGGATTTTGTGTGCTTTTTCCTCTTGAAAAACTCCTGCTAAGCCCTTTAAAATTATTGTGTGTTTCAAGAAAAACAATCAGGACTTAAGAGACATTTTTTGGGAGTGGGGGAATCTGGAGTTTGTTTAAAGAAGGGGGATCTGAAGAAGATAAAACAGAGATATCAGTTATGCAGAACTAATGACGCATTCCAAAGGAGAGTTGAGGAGCTATACCACTCCATGAAGTGCTCCATTCTGTATTAGCTTTTACACTGGGAAATCTTTTGAAGGACCAGAATCACACATGCATGTATTATACATAAAACTCTGCAATACATGAAAGTATATTTGGATCTAACACTGCATGAGGAAGCCCATGGCATTCTCATGGAGCAAGCAAACGACACTAAATTCCCTAGGAAGGAATCAAAGCCTTTCCAAACTAACCTCATTACCAGCAGATGTTTGAATTGCTATAACAGACATACACCCTTGCTGCACATACAGTGTGTGCTGCCTTGAATGTCTGCGTTTTCTCTCCCCTTAGATGCTCCTGTAATTCTGGGAACATCCTGCCCAAAACTGTCAACGTGTCTTCTCAGGTGAATCTGAGGAAAAAGGTACAAGAGATAGATGAGAGCCTTTAAAAAGTAGAATAGAAAACTGCCAGATTGTCAGAGCTATTAGAGTGACAGCTTGAGTGTGAAAATCCAAGTGCTGTGCTGCAGTATCCCAGGGATCAGCCAACCCTTTATTCAAGGAAAAGGGAGAGAGCAGCAACAGCAAACCTAAATTAACAATTCAGGCTGACAGAAAGCATCATTTCTGAGTCAAACAAGAAAAAAATAACTTGAAAAACAGTTAGATTGACTGTTGTTTAAGCACTACAGATATTTCAAACTCAAGAAAAACTGAGGAAGTAGTGATGATTGTTAAGTGATGATTGAAAATTATTTGAAGTAGCTATTAATATTGCAAATGCTTCTGATAGGCAGCCTGCTTCCTTGGGGCAGGTAATTTAATCCTATTGCTCAGAAGTGCTGTTGGCTTCTTCTTCCAATAGGTTCAGGGCACAGAGGGCATTTGAATTAATAAGAGGCAGACATAGTGGGGAAACACTCCATTATCCTTTGCCTTTGGTGAGTCTGGCTAATCAGTGAAACATTTGAAGGAGATATCTTTCATTTCCATGCAATTTGAAAATAATTTTTTCACCTGGTAGGGTTTTCATGTGTATTGAGTGATAACACATGGGTAATACATGAAACATCTACCTTGGAAAAACCTGCACTAGAGTGGTTGGTGAGTTGAAGGCCCCATGATTAGGTTTATTAAAAAACTTCACAAAACAGCGCCTGCCAGCACTTGTTCATTTAAAGTGGGGGGGAGCATTTGGACTCTTTGGGGCAATATTTGGGTGCCAGCTAAGAATTCCTTGTGCTTATTTACATCAGAATCCCTAAATCTCCTCCCCATGAAAATGAGAAGCATCAGTAGCCTGATAACTTTGCTTTTAAGGATGAACTTTACAAGCTGTAAAAGGAACAAATTTCAGGGAAAAACAAGAGAACAAGAAAGGAAGAAAAGTGATCTCCACACTGACAGAATAAGCTTGAGACTGAGGATGTTCTCTTCCCAGTTCATTCACTGGCTTCTTGCCTGATCTTTACCAATATCTCTCTGGATTTCTGCTTCCCATCTGTAACAAGAAAAATACTATTTTTTTCCCCTGCATTTTATTTGTTTAGTCAGTTAGCTTTTTGGTCAGGGAGCTCTTTTATGCTGCACTCTGTAAGAAGCTTGGTTCTGTGGGACCTCAAGGGATTCTTGTGATATGAACAGTAACAAAGGGGCAGGAATATGTGCAAAGGTATGTTTGGGAAAGATGGCCAGTAGTTCACTTTTTTCTTTCTTTCTTTCTTTTTTTGGGGGGAGGGGAAAATTCCTTTGCCTTAGTTGCCAGGGAAGTTAAAATATTTCTGAAATGCAGCTTTGAATAGTTTGTCACAGTTCAGCATGGTGCTCAGTAGGCCACATGGCTTCTTTGTGGTAGGATCCCCTATTGCAGTGGTTACCATGAATATGATTGCCATTCTTGTCACTGGTCCCAGATCAGGTAGTTTTCCATTTCAGGGTATGGAAAAAAAAAATCTATATTATTTTGTTAACATTAAATAGTAATTGTGAGTGTTAACAGTTAAGCAGCCAGCAGTGTTGGTGGAGAAGCTCCTGGAGGACAACACAGTCACTGGTCACAGCCAGCATGGCTTCCTGAGGGGAAAGTGGTGCTTGTTAAACCCAATTTCCTTTTACGACACAGTAACCAGCCCAGCTGATCTAGGAAAGCCAGGAGATGGAATCTTTTTGGACTTTAGCAAAGCTTTTGGTACTCTCACATTATCCTTCTGGACAAAATGTCCAGCACACAGTTGGATAAACACATCCTATAATGGATGAACAACTGGCTCTCACAGGTCAGGCACAAAGACTTACAGGGAATGGGATGACATCAGACTGGCATTTGGTCACTGGTGGGGTTCCACAGGGCTCCATCCCTGGCCTCATGCTCCTCAACATCTTCATTAACACTTGGGCTGGGGGACTCAAAGAAATACTATGTAATCTTGCTGACAACATTAAATTAAGAGGAGCTGTCAACTCCCTCCAACAGAGAGGCCCTGTAGAGAGACCTGACAGGTCAGAGAGATGGGCATTCCCCAACCAGATGGAGTTTAACAAGGGCAAGTGCCAGATTCTGCACCTGGGGCAGGGCAGCCCTGGTTGTGTGTATTGATTAGGAAATGATGAGAGGCTGGAGAGCAGTGCCACAGGAAAGGGACATGGAGGTCCTGGTTGACAGAAAGTGAATTATAGCCAGCAGTGCCCTGGCAGCCAGGAGAGCCAAGCGTGGCCTGGGGATATCAGGCCCAGCATGGCCAGCTGGCAAGGGAGGGGATTGTCCTGCTCTGCAGCAGCCTCACCTCAACCAAAATTTGAACTCCATGATCTTGATAGGTCCCTGCCAGCTCAGCATATTCTCTGATTCTATGAATTCAGTAGGGCAGAGGTGGTGGTTTTGGGCAGTGTCTGATCATGTCATTTGACATGCATCCAGATGTGTGCTGGCTGTTTCTCACAGCATGTTGAAGAACTCTCACACACAGATATCACAGATATTCAGAGGTGAGTCAGATCAACCTGAGGCATTGGATGTTGTGACCTACATTCTTCCTGGGTGTAATTTCTGTGGGAAAAAAATTATTGTGTAGATAGATACGTACCTTTAATTTTCAGACATTGTGACAAGACTGTTTTCAGCAGGGCAAAATGCATTTTGCCCATAGTCTGGTCTGTAACTGGAGTTTCATCTGGTGCTCCTGGGAATGCCAAATCTCACATCTGATCTGAAATGCCAATGAGCCCATATGAAGCTGTTAATGTTTGTGTGAGGTTTTTTAGTCCTCATTACCAACCTGATAGATAATTCCTCAGCTGCTGTTCCAACCTGTGGGATTTTATCCACTTAATTAATTTTCTTTCTTGTTAAAAAAGATCTCTTTTTGTGCACAAGAAGCTGTGCTTGACTTGCTTTTCAGAGACTCTTCTCATGTTTGTATCAAAGGCACAGAGGCCCCAGAAACTGGAGGGTGAGCCCTAGGGGCAACATTCTTGTGGAGGCTGAGCTTGGAAACCCTGCCTTGTGTGCTAAGGGCAAGCTCCTGGGAGGGAATTAAGTCTGCAGAGTGGAGGGGATCCTGGTTCCTTCCCTGCTCTCCCCTTTTGCTACCACTCAACAATAAAATGGAAGCTAGTGACATGACCAAAGGATAACAAACCACTTGCTGAATGCCTGCTGAGAGTTTAAAATGCCAGCCTACACCACCCTCCCCAACCTTTCAGCATGTCAGCAAGCTGCCTACGTAAATAAATACACATATCAAACAATAAGCAGATGCCTTTTTAATGTGCACTATTTCAGGCTGAGAGACTCAGTTCTGGTGCAGCTCATCTCAACATCTGTCAAGCTAATGCCAGCTTCACAGCTCCCTTTCACTTGTACTTAATGCACAAAGATTTGTGTTGTGTTAAGTAATGAGGAATTGGCTTGCTTTACATCTGTTTTGGTGTTATTTCTGATGCAAAGAATGTTAAACAGGAATGCTTTGTGTTCCTCCTCATGTCAGTATGTAGTGCAAACTCTTGTTGCTTATGCTTGATTAAGTGTCTTTATACAACCATGTGTGTGGTTGTACAAGTATACAAGGAGGAAAAAAATATCATTTGCCAAATATACCACCACTGGGGCCCCAAAGCATAGAAACATTGAGGTGGGGAGAAAACTGTGATGAGGGTCAGATTTAAAAGAAACATTTTTTTCAGAACCTAAATTCCAGTAGAATCAGTTGTGCCCCTTAAATCAAACTCAGGAGCCGCAGAGTCTAAAGCCCCAAGGGTGTGGGGCTCAGTGCAGTGCTGTGGGAGCAGCACCCCTGAGCTGCTAGTCCAGGTCAGGTCATGCCTAATCCAGGGTCTTGTCTCTGATAGCAGCCAGCACTGATTAGAGAGAATGCAAGACCAGGGCAACAACCAGGAGAAATTCCATGTTAAGCTTTTGCTTATTTTTGTTTTCATATTAAAAATGTATTGAGCCCAGATGATTTATAGTCCACTGGGCATACTCCTCTACTGAAGATTCACCTGCAGGCTAGAGGAGTGTTGGATCCTCTAGTGCTGCTGTCCATTTCCGTCCCTCTGCATCAACATTGGAGAAGAAGCCAGCTTTTTATTTTCTTTATTCACATTTCTCACATGCTACTGCTTTTGCTCCGGTGAGATACCAAGGAATCACATTTTTAAAAAAACAAACCAGACAGACTCCTTATGCATGCAACAACTCTTTAAGACAGCTCTCTATCAGACTTTTCTGCAGTCTCCTGAAAGAAAGGAGAATATTCCTGCTGCCTGAGATACTTTGAATTGGATTACATATAAACAAAGCAGGGGGGAGAGGAGAGGCATGATCCTCCACTGGAGAGGAGGATTTATATGACCTGATATACCTTGTGTTTCTTAATGTTCCTTGAATAGAGATGATTGAAATCTCTCACCTGAGCAAGCACACACAGAAGACAAAATACATTATTAGTGACCCTAAATATATTAGAGCCCTGCTTCTGATCACAGTGGTGCATCAGCTGGAATAGTAATAGGAGATGAATGGGGTATGCTTACATAGACGTGGACTGTTCTTCCATAATGGAAGGGAAAATTGCTACTAAAGATGCCATTGAATCAAATTTTTGATGACTCTCTGTATGCCTACCTGTGACACTTTCCTTGTGGTTTCAGATCACTTTACAAACTGGAATAAACTTTTTTCCCCCCTACTGTCTTCAAAGGCTGGGAGTTAATATCCAATACCTTACATCTGAAAGGACTAGGACTGTCTTCAACAGGATATGTTTTTGTTAGGCAGCAGGCACTTTGTCCTGTGCAGAAGTGTATGGATGTGCATTTTCTACATACTAGCACTTGCACCTCTCAAATATTTGCCCTTCCCCTTCAAAGAAACCAGGATGTGGCTGGTATGTGTGTATTTGAAATGCCAGGTTGTACAGAGCAGAGTCTTGTAGACAAGCACCCATGGGAGGATGAACCCCACCTGAAAGTGCTGAAAGAGTCCAACAGGCATGGAGAACATCTGCCCAAGTACCATTTGGTGGGCCCTTGCTGTGCTCACCAGACCATGCTGCTCCTCTATTGCATGTAAGATGAATGTCCAGGGCACAGAGCACTCCTCACCAATGCCCTTGTGCTCCCACTAATCCCTCTCTCTCATCCTGGGGAAGTGTGGAATAACACCTCTGCACTGAGGAGCAGGGAGCTGCTGACAGAGGGCTGATACCCTGTTCATGGGAGGAATTTCCTTTCATGTGGTCTGGTGTGACATTAGCACTTTCCAGCTGGCTCGTAGGTGGTTTTGTAATCCCTGGATTGACAAATGGCAGTTCAGCTCAGTATGGCTGTCATCTTCAGACAGCATGACACAGAAGGGGAGCTTGACATGTCCTGCTGCAGCCCTGTCTCAGTGTCTTGTGGGGCTGCTGGGTGGAGTTGTTGTGACAAGACCTTCTCTCCCAGCTTTTCTTGGTCCTGGGGGAGGTGCTGAGCATTTTGTGATGCAGAGGGGTCAGAGATGCTGTCTGATGTTTCATATGGACTGTTGGTATTGGCCCTGAGATCTGGAGTGGCTGGGCAGGGCAGAGGATTTGGGCTTCCAAAGAGAGCAAAGCAGCAAGGTAGACTAGAGAGGAGAGAATTAATATCATGAAATGGATTTACATGGCGCCATCTTCGTATCTGAACTGGAGCTGTCAGGGGGAATGAGATCCAGACTTGCTGCTGTTCTCCAGAGAGGAGCTGTTATGGAATGATTGTCCAGTTAAAGTGACGGCTCCACCTCTGTGCCCTGTGTCTGGCTGATTTCTGCATGTAGAAAACAGACACAATCTGGCATGATCCCTTCTTTTTGCCTTCTTTTCCATCCTCAATCATTTCTGGCTCCCTCCCTTTGGAATAAGTGGTACTTTGACATCTGTCCAGTAGGTGAACAGAGATGTGCATGTTTGTCGCCTACAACACAGAAAGGGTATGTGTGTGTTAAACACTTAATTACCTGTGTTTTATCACACACTACTGCATCCTCTGTTCTGGAACTTGCCTTGTGGGGACTCACAGAACCTCTTCCTGGGCATGACTCTTCTTTGCTGTGCAGAGGAGCAAGAGGGGAAGATGCAGAGCAACTCTGTTGCTTCTTTCTTATTCTGCTGGAGACAGTTCTGTCCTCCTCCTGCCTTCCCATCAAAGCCCTTTTCTGGTCAGCCTAATGAAATGGAAAATAAGGAGGATTTTGTCTTTAGTCCTGACCTTGACAGAATCTTCAGGGTCACTGAGAGATGCTTCTCCTCATTTCCTTCAGGTGTACAAGAAAGAGTCGGTCTTCACCCAAGCAGGAGGAAGTAAAACAAGGTGGCAGTCTTTGCAGATCCAGTATGTGTCTTATATATTTTGCTTGCTGTTTCTGACAGGTTGACCAGCCTTGATCACAGTGCTAGAGACCTGAAGCAAGGATCCTGACCGATGCATATTCAGTACAGCCTGACTTCTTGAGGAGAACAAGTATTTCCCTGAAAGTCTGTCCCCTCAAAGCAGCACACAGGTAAGGCAGACAGTGCTTCTGATGCTCAGGCTCACCTGCATTGGATTGAGAAAATTACTTTTCCCATTCATTTGGCTGAAGACGGGCTTTGTCACCACTGCCTGCCATGTCTGTAGGGATGAAACCTTAAAATGTATTTACAGCATGAGGAACGTTTCTCATCAAAAATGTACTTTTAGAGGATCAAGACTGCCCATATGGTTGAGATAAATATAGCTTAAATGCGTGGGAGGAGTATGCTGAAAAAAGAAAAATGTTACATATGAGGTATTAATAAAGCAATACATAGATCTTGTGTTCTAAAATAATTTTGTATTGGAAATACCTTAATTAAAACAGAAAACTTTTAAAGAAAAAGGAATAAAGGAATGTATGTTGTGGAAAAGGGGTTTAGTAAGAAATTAATTTAATAATGTTGTTTTCAACTCAGAAAGATGTATCAGGTCATCCGTAAGTGAAAAAAAAACAAACACAAAAGCCTTGCAGTTCTAATTGCTATGACTCATGGAAACCAGATCTAGAAAAAACGAGGCCCTTTAGTCCAAACTCTTAATCTCCTACTAGTATGTAACATGGTTCCCAGCAGCGTCTACCAGTCCTGATTTAAATGATGGGATTTTCCCTTGTCCCCTTGGGACACTATTGCACAGACTAATAGAATTAATCTGCTTACTTCTCTTTCAACCCCTGACCGCTGCAGATGCAATTAGTTGTAGGTGATGGGAGGATTCTGTGTCCTATGCTGTATTATGAAGGCTTAGGGCTGTATTGTGTTAAACCAGACATCAGCTGCAAGCATGTTTGCATGAGTGTGGCTTATCTGTCAGTACTCATTACAGCCCCATAAACGTCTCTGAACTGCATTTCTCAGACTTAGGAGCTTTTCTACAATCGTAATTCAGGATCTGATAAGGCACAGACTAATGTATTTGAATGCCTGTGAGAAAGATAGTATGATTGGGAACTAAAGAGAAATGCAAACTCATATGTTGCCAGTGCTAGAGACTCAAAGAGGCAATTTACTTTTGTGTTTCTGGAGCATTCTCTGGTCTCTTTGGCTTTTCTCCCAGACAATTTGGTTGGATGAAATACCTTTTTGCTGTGTGTGGTGCTGCTGGAGCACCTTTCCATCTGTGAATTGCAGGCTTGTCTTTGATAAATGGTGTGGGCTTCTTCTAACGTTTACCAAAAGACTCCAGTTAAATAATCAGATAAAGTCAAATAAATTTGAGCTGGAAAATCATAGCTGATTTTATTTAGTTAATACAAAGTAGAGCATCTTTCTGTGACATTTCACCCATTTTTTTTTTCTCAAATTTGGAAAATTTCTATTAGGGAGAACAGTTAGTTTCTAAAGCAGATCAATTCCGTAATGCAGATGACCGGTTTACACCTGGAACAGCTGAGCTGTACAGCTTCCTTGTGTGGACATATGGATTCATCCAATACCAAAGTGAATTAAAAACAACATGCTAATACAGAAAGCAACTGCAATATAATTGCCATTGGATGTTTGAATGAGGTTTCAATGTGAAATGGAGCTTGGGGGTCCTGAAAAACTGAGCATGTGCCAGCCTTCCACATGGGTTCTGTACTCTGGCACTAAAGGAGGAGGTTACAATCCTATTCCTCCTCCCTCTCAGTAAATCCTGTCTCTAACATGCCGTAGCTTTTATGGAGTGTTTCTTCAAACAGAAAGCCTAAATATAATCTTAGCCACTGGTAGAGTCTTTCATTATCAAGATATGTTAATTAAGCTTACTAAAATTTGACTAAGTTTATCAGATACAAAAATTCTTAAACACTGAAGATGGCAAAGCTCTGATATGCTCAATGAGTCCTGTGCTAATTTTCCCATTGTTTTTAATCACTTGAAACTCTTTTCCAGTTTGGTGCTTGGCTGCTTCATGTGATTTCATAATGGACTTTAAAGGATGGGGAGGTGGAGTCTAAAGCCAGGGGTAATGATCCGTAGCTCTCTGGATCATCTGTAACTTATGTTCCCTGTCCCTGCTTTGCCAGTCAAGCTTTATTCCAGTGAAAGTGTCAGTAAGCCCAAGGCAGATAGGCACTGTTTCTCCTCTCCCCTTCACTTTTTCTTTACCCTGAAAGTTTATCTTGCTGCTGGCTTTTTAAAAGCTTTGCATTAGCTGGGGGGCCGTGCAGTAAAAGGCATGCTTTAAATACAGATGCTGGTGATAGTCCTTTCAAAAGCTGCGTTTCTCAAGCTGGGAGCTATTGACCCCTTTCAGTGCAGTCACAAAGAAATCCAAGAGGAAATGGAGGGTGAGGGCCAGCAGGGAATATATGTATATAATTTTTTTCCCCCCAAGTCTTCTTCTTACTCCACCCCCTGCCAAGCTGGCTATTGTTTGTGCCTCCACATGGGATACCAGTGGCCATATAAGGAAAATGGCATAATGTTGCATTCTTTCTAAAAATTGATTTCTTACAGTTGCTTTTTCTTCCCCCCCTTGCAGCAAGTTGTTCTGTTTTGGTGCAAGCTTTAGGCAAAAGGAAAGTGGTAGTCTGTGGTAAACAGCATCTCGGGCTGTGCAAAAGACTTCCTTTGTCTCTGTTATCTCAGTTCAGGTGATGAGGCAAAGCAGCAAAATAGCAGATGATGAGGTCCAGCTACCATGAAGGATGAGAGGATGTTGCATTTTCCTGCATCTTGAACTCAGTAATAATGATGAATAGTGATGTTTGTTTTCTTGCTTTTTCTTCATGCTTGAGAGGATGCTCAGGCCATGGGACAGAGGCACAGAGCACCCCTCTGTGTCCTTTCTCATTCACAATCTACCTTTTATTCCTATATGTTTGCAGCTGAAGTGCTGAGTGCGTGGCATGCACCAGTTTGGGCCAGCAGCTTCCTCTGCTCTGTTGGATGACCCAGCCCATTGCTTGGGGATGACCACAGCCCAACTATCCCAGCAGGTGGATGAAATGTTTGAGGCTGCAGGAAGCAAGGCTGTGAGCAGCAGTGTTTCAGGGACTGAAGTTCTGTGGGTAGCAGGGGTCAGTCTAAACGTGCACCAGCTCAGGAAAAGGACTCCCAAAGTTTGGGATTTTTTCCTGGTGCAACTGTCACTTGTTGATGAACAGAAACTGCCCATTTTTTTTGAAATATGTCTGGACTTCAAACACATCCACTTAGCAACTTCTACAGAGGAACAGCTGGAGCAACATGAGCACAAAAAGGCTGAATCCCGTGACTCCAAAAAGTAGAGGCAGAGCCTGGATTGGGAAAAGCATAGGTCTGGGAGCTGGGAAAAGGATAACTCTTGGAGAGGAAGGAGTGTGTGCTTGTGTATGTGAGCATAAGATTTGGGCACTCTTCCTTTTGTATCCTCTTGTAGCCTCTTGAATTGGGATGCAGTTTTTAGTTGTGCTTTCTATGCTTGCCATCACTTCTGATTCCTTGTGATGCTCTGCTGATTGTCCCCATAAAAATGTGTTCAACAACTGATAATGTTGCAAACTTGTTAAAAATTAAAGTAGAAAAAAATCCAATTCCTTCTTAGAAAGAAAAAGCAATAAATTTTGAGGTCCATTTACTGCAATCATGTCACAATAGTCAATCTGTGTTATGCTGAGGTGTGATTACAGAAGTGGAAAAAGGGAAAGTGCTTTCTATAAACACATTTTTGGGCAGAATATTAATAGTTCAATATTATTATGATGATTATGTGTGTGTGCACACATAATGCACACACAATATACACTTTTTTTCTTATTAGAATGTTGAACAGTTTGACAACTTTTAAAGAAACTGCAATTTTGTGAGATTGGAGTAAGGACTTTTTAAAGGCTCGGTGTTTTTTATATAAGCCTGTAAATGGAGGTTGCATTGACCAAAAGAATCTGATATTGTATTGAGAAAGTTCTAACTTTCTTTAATTTTTCTTTAGACTGTGAATTAAATTGTTTGGAGAAGATGTGCTGTTCTCAAATATCTACAAAATTAGTCTCCAAGAGAATCTTCCTCTATGATAAATTGTACTTATACTAGAGATAAAACTGGGGAAGCTGTCTGGGCTTTACTTTACACTGGGCTTGAGCTGGCACCAGTATAGCAGGGGAATGGTCTCATACAGCTTTTTCTTCATGAACAGTAATTTGGTGCCTGCTAAATGCTGTCCACTGTGGTATCAAGAGGAGATACCACAGTGAGTGGTGTGGAACGATGCCATGCCCCACGTACTCGGTTCTCAAATTACCAGTGAGGCGGCAAATGAGTTTTGACAGGTACATGGCTGGCACGGGACATGTGAGTTAGCACTGCACAGATAAATGGGATGCTCCTGGCCCAGCAGCCCTTGTCCCAGGCTCCCTGCGAGCTCCCAGGCCGTGTGTTTTGGTCACAGCCTGTCCACACGGTGACTGTCCTGGGAGCTGCAGTGGCCGACGTTTGTTGTGTGTGCTGGCAAGGGAGAGAGGAGCGTCACAGTGAGTGCCAGGTCAGCCATGTGTCCTGAACACCTTCTCTGAGGAGCAGCCTGGGATCTCAGCTGGGACAGCGGGAGGTTTCAGCTCTTCTGCTGCAGGAGGTGCTCACCAGGCTGTAAGTGGCTGCTGACAATGTGGCACGTGTTTGCCACCTCTGTCTCTAATGGCTCTAGAGGACTCAAATGTCGCTGAGCTGATTCTGCCAGCAATGGATTGACCTTTTCTGAGGTATTGCCCCAGAGACTTGGAGCTAATCCTCCTGATGCTAACTGTGGTGCATGTGGGGACTGGTTTGGGCTGTGCCTGTTTCCCTATGAAGCTGGGTGCTTGTGTAACACGGAAACGATCATGATGGAGGAGGAAAGTAGTTGGCATTAGAAATATATCTCTAACAGTTCCTGTCACTTCGATCTGATGCTACAGAGTAATTTGAAGCTTTTTTTGACTAATTCTATCATGGGTAAAGTGCTTTGTCGAGGGAAAATGAGGTTTACCCAATGTGACAGGACAGGAAAGCAGAGCTGCCTTTCACTGCTGTGCCACATCCTGAGTGGAGTGGCTGAGCTAGGGTGTCACTGAGAATGGCAGTGAAGGCTTTGCATTGCTTATTTTGTACTACAAAAGTACATTCACTTTTGATTAGTGCATTTTGAAGACTATTGAATGAAGCTGGGGACTTAGTTTAAAAGCTGCTAGAACTATTCTCTCACTGTAGAGATTTCTCAGGAAACAGATACATAAGAGGGGTATATGTGCATGTATTTGAAGTTTTATTCTTGGGCTTATGAGTAAGAGCTGGGATCAGTGAAAGGTGATAACTACTAAAATCATTAATAATGATAGTATTACCCTCTAAGTAGTGAAGTGGGTTTGGGGTGTTTAGCATTCAATTATTAGCTCTGTGCTTAGACTGCATACTGACAGTGGGAAGTAGCCTGATTCCTCTCTGCCTTCCTTCCTCATCTATATGAAGACACTTAAACAGCTGATAAGCCTTTTCTTGTAGGAAATGTATTTTATTTTGTGTAGAAACTAGCTTTGTGGAACTTTGCATTCCTTTTCAGAGAAATCTGATGATGAAAATGTTTTCATTCTGGGGGGTTTATCTCCACATTTTTCCCCATTGTTCCTCCTTTCTGTGACTAAACAGGAACGGGGAAGGGAAGAAAAAATGAAAGAAGTGATCCAGAAATTTCTTTTCCTCACTTGTATAACTGCTTATCAAAAAAATTTCTATGCATCTTACATTGAAAAGAAAATAAAATGAAAACTAGTTGATTTATAAACTTTCAGAGCATGAAAAAGATTATTACTACTATCGAGTGCCCTGACCTGTTTTAAAGCTGAGATTTCTTTCTTGCTTGCATTGATGCATCTATTTAGTGCAAAATCTTGAGAGCTCTTTTGAGAGAGGAGCCTACACATAGGTCAGCTGCTGGCCAGGCTTGTGCATAGTAAAGATAATGATAATCTAATGTCTGGTTTGTCCTTTGTAAGATGACTCATGCTCCGGTTACCTTCTAATGGATGGGAGTTGCATCCTTGGCAGACATTACATTTGTTGAGGATTGTTGGCAGATAAGAAAGTGGGAGCAGCCTTGGACATGCTTGTGTTGGACATTCAGGGCTGCTCTCCTCAGAAGCAAGCGTCAGGAGAGCTGAGGTAGAGAGGACATGCAGGCTTTTTGTGGCTGGATGAGATGGAGGAGGTTATCATGGCAGTGCTCTGCCTGTGTTTTAGCTTCCAGTGCCCAGCATATGAGATCTTGAGCTGAGCATGTGACTGCAGCTGTTCCTTTCCTGAAAACGTGGAGTAAGCACATGTATGAGTGGACCAACGCCTCCAGCAGCATGTGCAAACATAAATATGTTTCAAAGAAGTATGTTTAAGCAACATAAAATTCCTTTTTTAATCATCTGTGAAAGGTTTGTTTTCAAATGTCCAATCACTAACGAGGTGCTAGTTTTCAGATGGACTTGTAGCACTGTCTTGACATTTTAAAGTATCTAGGAGGTTTAACAAGCTTAGTCCCTCCATGCAGCATGGCTGAGCCAGCCCCTGAGCCCAGGAGGGTAGGAGGAAGCTTTTTCTTTGAACTGGCTTTGTGCAGTTGCCACCTTGAATGTTTCTGGCACTTTTCCCTGGTGACTATTAACGACTATTAAGGATATTAGAGTTTGTGGCTATCCAGCCCACTGGTTTTCCCATGTTCAGCAGCAGGGTTACCAGGCTTGGGCATTCTTGCTTCTGTCTGAGTAGTCCTTGCTGGTGCTAGAGAGAGAGAGATGGGCACCCAGTGCAGTACAGAGGACATGTTTGGCAAGGCAGAATTTGTCACTGACTCCTTGAACTGACCTGGACCATTTATAACCATTTATTTCTGGCTGCAAAGTATATCCAAGAGTACGTTCCAGGAAAGCTAAAAATAATATCCTCAACTTTAACTTATTTCTCCCACAAGGATTCAGTTAACAAGAAGGAAGGGGTTTGTTCCTTCTTCCCCCCGTGCTAAAGGGCTCAGCTCTCAAAATGGAGCTATAAGTTTATCACAAATTATTGGCCTGTGAGTTGGATTCATGTATGGATCACGTTACTGGAAAGTGTAATTATTTGCCAGGACTGCCTTTGCTTTTCCATTTCCCTTTCCATCTCCCAGTTCTGTATGTTATCTGGTAGCAGCACTGAAGGCCAAAGTCTCTCTGAGCTGATTGGAACCAGGAGTTGGCTTTCTGCTATTTTGGGTCCTTCTGCCAAAAGCCGGTGTTCAAAGTGAAGACTGTAAGTACAGACTACTCGCTTGAGCACAATTTATGGTTGTTTAAAATACCTGAAGATCAGTACAGCAAAGCTCTGATTCTCCTGGAGACTTAGTATGACCGCACAGTGGATAAAGTTGTGTGTATTCCACAAGTCATTTCAGGAAACAGGGATAAGTGATGATGGCTTCTAAAAGCAGTGACGAAATGGTTTCTGGTTGTTTGGTTTTGTTTTGTTTTATTTTGTTTTTTCAAGACATAGTTAGACAGAATTCTTTTGGAAAATTCTAGTTAAATGTAAATCCAGATGTTTAGGACTAGCAATATAAACCCCCAGGGATACTCAATAGTCCTGAGTGTTAGGTGTACAAAGCTAATCCCAAGCTGCTGCCTGAGATGCTTGGGGTCTTGGTCTTTTGCTATGAGCTTTTTCTATTGATCAATAGTAATTGATGAAAAGTCTAGTGTTCTGATGGTCCTTTCCCTGTGAATAGAAAATCAGCTGTGCATATCAAGTCTGTGAATCACATCTCTGTAGAAGACAATTTTTATGAAAGACAAAAATTAAACTTTTATATCCAAGAATCTTCACAGACACCATACATCTTCATAAAATCAGGTTAAAATTAAGTAGTTTCAACCAACAGTATGGCTACATAAATATATATATATTTGTAAACTTGAAAATGTTTACTTTCAGATTTTTTAGTGCCATTTTTTTTTGTTTAGAAATGCCAAAGCTTATCTTTTTAGCATCTAAGCATGAAACCTACATTTTCCTATTAAAATTAGATCCAAACATTTTATAAAAAGAGGTTTTGTGTTGCTTTGTGTGGTGTTTTGTTTGGGGTAGTTGGTGTTTTTAAAGTTAGAAAATGTAAAAAATACAAAACTTCATCTTAGATTAAACAAAACTTTGGGGAATTAATGTGAAGAAATACCTTTGTATTTTTTTGTTTTAGAAGAAATCTCTGCCAGTTCAAACTGAAGCAACTCTTCCCATCTGGTTTGTTTTTTTATTTTTTTCTTTTTGTCATCCAAACAACAGAATCTTTTGATCATCTTGCTATGTTCTTTATGGGTATACTGATGCAGAGTAATTTTTGTTTGTTTGTTAATATAAAATTTATTTTTGTGCTCCATTTCTGAAAGAGTTTGGGGCTTGTCTGGCAGGAAGATGATGATTAGGGCATTACTCTTCCTTTTGCTGATGAGTTGCTTTTGCCACTCTTAGTGGCAGGGAGACTGCTCTAGGTTTTCCTGTTCCTGTTTTCTCATCCACCTCTGAATTACTGAATACTCTCAGCTGCAGGTCAAAGAATAAGGCATGAATGCTCATTGTTATCATTAAATGTTTTCCTTGCTAATTCTCTTTTATTGTGTCCCAGTGACTTGCAGCTGAGGATTAAAATAACTGCCTTGAGCACCAGCAGTAGGATTTGTTTGAAACCTCCAAAGGGCATTGTTTATCTTCCCTATATCCCTTGTACTATGCCTGCCCAGGATGAGCAGCACTCTCCTCCCCATCCCAAGTGATTCTGTTACTGAGGAATGTTGGACAGACACCATTATATACATAGTAGAGGTGCTCCCAGATTTGGGGTTGGAGCTGGATTTAAAGGGGAGGAGAATGGAAGGGAATGTTTGTTTTTTCCAGGAGAGACCCTGGCTGCAGTGCTTTGCAGAGCTGTTTTAAATACACTCCTCAGGCAGGGAGGTCTGTGGGTGCAGGCGAGCTGTTCAAATGTTTCATGTAGTGCTCAGGGCTTCTGTCCCAGGCACGTTCTTCATTATTGCTTTGGGGAAAGGCATTCTGGGAGTAATCAATCAGCATCACTCTGGGTTTCTTCTCAATCAGAGCTCCTCTGATGTGTCTTTCAGTGCTGCTCATTTTGTTTTTAATTTCTGAATGAGGGATCGATTTGTACAAAATAGCACCAGGCAGAAGAGTTGGTTTTGCAATGGGTGAAAGCATCTGGCCTATTTTCTCCAAAGCAATTAAATGAGTATTTTAAGTTGTAGGTCCTGAAGAAGACAGTGGTGGTAGTGCTTTGCTGAAGTGTGCTCTGAAGACCTCAGTGGTTTCCTAATGCAACATCAAATTGTCCCCTTGGATCTTTGCTGTCACCTCTGATCTGGAGCATGCCTTATCTCAGAAAGGACCCCTGTGCTTCAGCTTTACAGTGGTGCCATATCACTGTCCTGCTCCTTTATCTATCCTTCTGTCCTTCCACCTACCATACCTCCAGATTCTTTGCTGCAGCTCTTCTTGCTTTTGCTGAGGCAGTATTGCAAAATGGACATGCTGGGAAGGGAAAAGATGTAAAAAAGATTTATGTGATTCAAGACAGCCCTTAGGTAAGAATTTTTGGGGAAAAGCTGGTGTGATTTAAAAGATAGAAAGCTTTGCCCTTCCTCTATCACTGGGTGAACTCAGATTGAAATCCAGAACACCTGGTACACAGGTCTGACATCACCATTCCTACTTAAGGAAATTGTAAAATTGGTGTAGCTGGCTGCCAAGACACACCCTGTACTGCAAAGGATGGGAATTGCATGCCCTGAGTTAATCTCCTTGAGGGCATCTGTACACTTAGGCCAGTATTTTCTGATGTTCCATGTCATTGCTCACGAAGGAGAAAAGAAGGGCTGTACTTATTTTTCCCCAGAGTTCAACTGGAGTTGAAGGGAGGTAGTTCTTTACCTCCCTTAATGAGTAACTTTATACTGTGCTGTCTCCTACAATAAGAGCTGTCAGTGCTAGAAGGAAAATAAGCTATTTGCCAAGACAGTGAGGCTGTAAAAGTTAGTAAGAGAGGAGGAAAGGTATAGGCAGAAAGCTGAGATTACAGCAGGAGTCATGAGAATTCCCAAGCTCTGAAGAGTGCTCCTGATTTTATCTTTTCATACAGCTCTGGGGGTACTGTTTGTTTGATGTTTCTAGTCACAGTGAATGAAAGTAAAAATCCTGACTGGGTAGTGTATTAGTACTGTGATGATGAGGAGGGTTAGGCTACCTGTTGTGTTTGCTGTGCAGTGTTGTTGTGTCACAAATTATGTTTATAGCTAAGAACCTCAAATGCTGGCATAGCATCAAGTAGGGTAGGAAAGGGCCATTGTGACCCCTTTTTCATCCTAGACACAAGGTTTCTTTGAATTAAGCCTGCTTTGGAACAGAGCATCTTCATGCAACAATTTGTCATAATTTTTTTCTATTCATCACCGTTCTTCCCTGTAAATCTTGCAATTACATAATGTCCATATGGCAGCTTGAAGAATTGTTTGGAAGGCAGCTGAACACTACAGAAGCTCTATGAGCATGTTTCCAGTTCTTTGTCAAATAATTTCATCTTCTGCAGTTCATGTTTTGATTATCAGTGGCCTGTAGATCACCTGATAATTGAAGATGCTTGGAGACCAGGTTTGTGTCTATAACTTACTTAGCTCAAGGTGTTCTTTGGTCTTTCCTCAAATGTGAAATCTCCATCAGACTGTCCCAGTCTCTGTCAACATCAGCTGAAGCTGGAAACAGAGTGGAAGAGCGTATCATGAGTAAACCTGCCCAAGGCACTATGTATGAAATCTAAATGCCACTGGAGTTAGTGTATACACTCCCACATATGTCCCTGGCCCGAGAAGTTTATCCCTTTACTGATGAAGAACTTCTTGTGAATATAAGGATTGATGAATCACCTGTTCTCAACTGATCTTTTCCTCCCACAATCCATCTCTCAAGCCTGGTGATGTGGGTGCATGTCCATTAATCATGACACTGGTAGGTTTTGCCTGGCCAAAACATAGCTCCAGGAATCAAGACTACTGCCTATAGGTGGCTAGTGAATCCGGAAAATTCCTGTGGTAGGAAGAGGGGTGTACCTAGGTGAGAACATACAGGGCACTGAGAAAGAAGAGAGAAGGTCACAGTGAATTTTGCACCTTCCCAGTGTGCAGTGTGCTGGAAAAGCAGGCAGCCCCAGGGAGACCCTGGAACGTGCTTTCATTGACAGAAAGTAGTTTGGCATCTTGTTTTACTCTCTGCCTTTATTCTTTGAATGTGGAAAACTCCTTCTATCCCACACTCCATGATGTCTGGGGAGGTACCCGTCCCAGCCTCTCCTCCTGTGCATTGCAGAGGTTTGCAGAGCCTCAGGGATGCCTGTTGCCTGGATACAGGGTAGTCCTGCATCTCAGCCCCCCAGCCAGCCCTGCCAAAGCAGAGGTTGTGGGGGGAGAGGTGGGAGAAGTAATCCCTGTGCACTTGGAAGCAGGAACACAAAGTCCACCTGGTGCAGTCTGTAAGCTCAGAGCTTCCTTTGACTTTGCTACAGTTAATATTATTTATCATTATTATTGATAGGAGAAAAGTGCAACCCAGCTGCTCAGTGCAGAGATCTGAGGGCTCCTGCAGGGTGAAGCGCTGCGTGCCACTTAGCACACCAGCCATTGTGCTGTCTCTGGCGTATGCACTTTATTTCACATGCTTGTTCTGAGCCTCCTGCTATTGCTCACACTACAACTGCTGACAAGTAGCCTTCCTGGCAACATGGAATCACAGCCTGTGACTGGAGACCCTGTGAGTACAGCACGAAGAAGGCACTGACTGCTGAATATTTAAAAATAAATTATTTCATCTTAAACATGAAAATGCTCTTTGCAGTTCGTACACATGACTGCTTGGTGACAGTGACTGGCCAAGTCATGCATTATTCTTGTGTTCAGAGGGGACTGTGCTGACTGCAGGGCAAAAATCTTCTCCTCTCTCCTTTGCTGAGTGCATGAAGGCTTATTGTTAGGAGGATGCCCTGTTGTACAGCACAGGTGTAATTGTCTATAAACTTGACTAACTGAGAGTTGTCAAAAATAATTTTTAAGCTCAGATCATTTAAATTTGGGCTATTTCATATTGCAATGCTATGGGTTTTGCTGTACACATCTGTAGAGTATTGTGCTACTTCAAACAGCACTTAGGAACTGTGTCAGTAGTGGTAATTAACCTTTAGACTGAGAGAGCATGAAAGATCTCAAATAACAGATCAGGGTCCTCTTGCTCAAAGCACAGTCAATTTCCATGACAGAAATACTACCTGATCTAAGAATATGTACATTCAACTTTAATTTGTGAAAACAAATTAGTATAATGAAGTGTGTGTGGCAGGGGGATGAACACCTGAGCAAAGTCACTTTGAAGATTGGCTCATCTTCATTGCTGAACAGGGACAGCACCAAACTTTGAACTAATATTAGAAACAAAACTGGTAGAAGTCTGAAAACCTGAAGGGTTTCAAGACAAACAGCAGAAGGTCAGGAAATGTGGAGCAATTTTTCCTAGGTCTTTAGAAAATCTTGTTTATGAAGGTATTTGCCTCTCTGCCAAATGAATGCAAATGATTGACGACACAAGCGTATTGTTCTGATGTCGCAGTCCACACTTTGTGTTTCTATTTACAATGTATGAAGAGTGTCAGAGGATGAGAGATGGGGCTCACTGAGACTCCCTGTGAGATGACTGTTGAAAAGCTGGGCTGAAGGTGAATCTGCTTTGTCTTGGCTCTGTGTGTGTGTATAAATATACATATATACATACATATATATGTATGAAAATATGCACACAAAGCCACTGATTGTCAGTAAATAACTATTCTATTCACAGAAGTCTAGTATCTATTGTGAGTAGAAATGAGAAACCCTTTTCTCTCTGCTGAAGGCGAAGTTAGACTTTAAATTGCTATACTTTGGTACAGGGGTTTTGTCATAAAAATTGTTTATTGCTCTCTTCCTTCTGCCTTCATTAAAAAAAAAAAATTAGGTGTTTACCAGATTATTTACTTAGGTAAACCAAGTATAGGCCAACCAGGGGTATCAATAAAATTCCATCTCCTAATCAAATTTTAGTATTCATATCCCAATAACTTGTTGGATTAAGCACTTTACTCCACATAAATTTTCCTATTTAAAACAGAAGCTACACCCTTTTCTCTTCCCTGATTTATTTTTTCACTAGTAGAGAAAATATGTGAAGGCCTGTGTAATTTCTGGAGAATTGAAATGGGAGGAGTGAATGTTCACTCTGGTTCCTGCTAAGATGGAGAGTGGAGTAACATTTTTGGGAACCATATTAGGATCAATGAACTTGAAAAGACAGTGACCAGAATGGAGATTGAAATTCTTACCTCTGCACACAGATCTGTGTGAATGACAAGGCTGGGCTGAACATCACTTTTGTTGAGAATGTAAAGAACTATCACTACTCAACTACCTCTACTGGGGAAAAAAAAACCCATGGCTCACAACATACAGAAGGACAAATAGTTACAGAACTGCAAGAAATTCTGACTGAAAAANCACTAGTAGAGAAAATATGTGAAGGCCTGTGTAATTTCTGGAGAATTGAAATGGGAGGAGTGAATGTTCACTCTGGTTCCTGCTAAGATGGAGAGTGGAGTAACATTTTTGGGAACCATATTAGGATCAATGAACTTGAAAAGACAGTGACCAGAATGGAGATTGAAATTCTTACCTCTGCACACAGATCTGTGTGAATGACAAGGCTGGGCTGAACATCACTTTTGTTGAGAATGTAAAGAACTATCACTACTCAACTACCTCTACTGGGGAAAAAAAAACCCATGGCTCACAACATACAGAAGGACAAATAGTTACAGAACTGCAAGAAATTCTGACTGAAAAATTGTTTGAAAGTTCTAAACCAGATTTATGGTTTAGATGCCACACCACGTCTTCTATCAGCCAAGTGACAGTAGTAACTGGAATAGAAATTAAATTGAACATGTGCAGTATTGGAACACCAGATTAAAAAGAAAAAAAACCCCAAAGCCAAAACAAAATAGAAATTAAAAAAAAAACAAACCTGATTTCAAGTTTTGTTTTAAATAAATGTTGGGAGGTTTTTTCCCACAGCACAGGCAGGCAGGTTCAAAATCTACAAAAACTTGTAGCCTAATCTCAGATTTTTGTTTAGTGAATCCACAGGTACATTCTCCACTAAAGAGTTTATCATTGCATTGAACTTTAAATCCTTTGGGCAACTAAAAATATGAATTTTTTTAAGGCAGCGCCAAAAGAAGCATAATTATTTTTCTAAGGTTAAACAATTAACCCCTCCTTCTAAATTTAGCACCATCCCAAATTGAAAACTTAAACTAATGAAAGGGAAATGGTACAGGATTAGTAAACTGCTGTCTTTCCCTCCAGCTGTGGGACATCAAAGATGTATAAACCTTCATGTTCTGTTGCTTTATTGAGAATTCTCTCGTGTCCTTCTGAGTGATGTGGAAGGGATGGGATGTTGCAGCTGTGTTTTGACAGAGCCTCAGTGCATTTTGCTGGTCTTTCATGACATTGCAGAAGTTTATTTTGTCCCTTACTGATTTTTATTGTTGCTCTTTTGAGACAATTTGCCTGAAAACAAAAGGTCTTGGTTGCCTTCAGTGTGACTTATGTGATGATGATGAGTTTGCAGCAGAGATATCATGCGCATACATTTAGAGTTGGCTTAACTGAATTAATTTTTTTAAATGAGTATGGCAATGTATCAGCCTATCAAAACCAAAGTCACCCTCAAACCACTGATTAGAGGAAAATAATTAGGATTGAATGATAAATTTAGATTCAACTGCAATTTACAGGAGTGTTTGCTTAAAGAAGAGCCAATAAAAAGAATCTTGGCTCTGAGGATCACCAGGAAAAAGCCTCTTCATATATTACAGCCATGTAGCAACCAACTCCAGAGATGAATTGCTGGAAGTGACATGTCTGATTTATTGCCCACTGCAGCTTTGAGAGTGTTTGCAAACTGAAGTGTTATGGTTAGGATGATTATTATTGGGGTTTATTTTATTTTAGAGAGAGAGGAAGAAAATAAATAGATTTTTGTGGCTCCTGGATGTAGATGACTTCGGGGGTTGCTTTTGGTTCTTAAGCCAGCCTGGGCTGCTGGCTGCCACATGTCCTTTCCCTGCAAAGGGAACTGAGGCTGGCCAGTGGGAGGAGAACCACAGCACTCACCCCACTGCAGTGGGGCAGACATGGGGCTTTGCCAGAGACAGGTAGATCTGTTAGAGCAAAAAATTACACTGTTACCCTGGTGGAGTTCTGAGGGGATAGTTGGGCTCCATGCCCCTGGAGAAATTTTCTGCTTTTTCTGGTATATCAGTAGGTCTGCAGCTGTTTTGTTTTTTTTTTTTTTTTTTTCTTTCTGCCTCTTATACCATGGATTTGTCAGTGCATTGGCATTGGAGAATAACTCTCAGTGTCTGGTCAGAGTGGTCTGTAGAAGATGCTAAGATCTGACTAGTTAGTTCTTTTATATACTATTCACTGTATTACTATTGTTCATCCTAAATTCTTCAAATGCTTCTTAACTTGTACACAATGGAATTCCAAGTGGTCTTTAAGCAAGGACAATGCCAGACTTGAAAGACAAGGAACTTTAATCTATGTAGTACATTGCAATATCTTTAAGTTAGGGTTGTGCAGAAAAGGTGTGTTCTGTTTCATCTAACTTTAGGTCAATAGCTTGG
This sequence comes from Buphagus erythrorhynchus, assembly GCA_013400855.1. NCBI lineage: Eukaryota > Metazoa > Chordata > Aves > Passeriformes > Sturnidae > Buphagus > Buphagus erythrorhynchus. The sequence goes on from VZTT01075436.1 coordinate 35,588, forward strand.
CTAGTAGGTTTCTTGTGTTCCCTGGTGAGAACTGGGAAGACCAGGAATGTCAGCCTGAATCTTCTGTGTCCCACATTAATGCCCCATTGACCACACCTCTGGCTAGTTCAAACAGTCTATCTCGTTTTGATTAAAAGTTCCATCCTAGATTCACAAAAGTATCACAAAATACCTGGGTTTGAGTTTTAAAACCAATTCAAGCAGTAAATGTCTCTCCCCAAACTGAAAGAAATTCTCAGCTCAGGCTTCATCTGGAAGATGCAACATGCTCTCAGGAAGTCCATGACATTCCATCATGCAGAATGATAGGTGAAAATGAGTTGGCATCAGAATGCAAAAAGACAAAGACTTCAAGTTAGAAAATACATCTCAGAGCTCATGTTTTCAGCTTCTGGCTAAGCTTACAGAAAATATTCAGTTCAAATTTTTTTGTATTGTTTCTATTTGTGCTGAGAAAGAAGAAGAAAAATCCAGTGAGAGCAAATTCCTTCAGCTATGATTCACCTCTTTGTGCTACCTGTATTGCCAACATGGATTTGTGCTTTGTGGAGACCTGGATAAAATTAACTGGATCTCCAACACAATCACAGAACATTCTCACTAAGTGAAGTAATAATGAAGAGAAGGTGAACTACCCTATCACTGTTCTTGGCTGATCTCCTCCTGCTCCTTATTTTAATATCCTTCTCATCCTGCTGGCAAGATGCTGAAGCAGCACCAGCCATTCAGTTAAAATACAAAGTATTTCAACTCAGATTTCCTTGAACATTTACTCAACATTCATTGCAACTCTTATAAAAATGTCTAGACAAGTCATTGCTTAGGATTTCAGCTCATTTTGTAGCTGCTGCTTTACAACGCTGATTTTAAAGTGCAATTTTACAAGTGTTACTTTTACTGACTACATTTTCTTTTTCACTGTGCATTTCTAAATGCCAAGAGTATGAGCAGGCTGGAAAAGAGACCAGTGTTATAACAGGTAATACAGAGCTCTGGCCATTCTTGGTTCTGCTACTGTTAAATATGTTTCCTCTGTTTTGAGTGATTGCGAAAAAGAGCATATCATGAATATTCAAAATAGATTGAAAGCAACTCATTAGCTGGGAAAAAACATTCTGTGTTTGCTCAGTTTGCCTATAGCTAAAATATTTGCTAGTCCTATAGCTCCAGAAAAAAATACTCTATGCTCCTTTTCTGAGAAAAATTGTGTGGATACAGCGAAGTACCTCTGGTAAATCAGACCCAGCCAAGAAAATGGGAAGTTTTTTACCCTACAGACACTTTCCTCTTTCCCAGAGTTTCTTAGTCTGAGCATCCAGCAGTGAAGTGAGTGCTTCAATGCAGGTCATGGACGTACTGTCAGAGGAGACTGGGTGAAATGTGGAACCAGAAGAGGAGGGATGTGGTACAGGGACTGAGTGCCACAAAAAGAGCAATGTGAGGGTGCCCAGAGTGGGACCTGCCCTGTGTGAGATCCTCCCCTTGTTAGAAGGGCTGAGGAAGGAATGGCAAAGGGGTTGCATCAGAAGGGTAGCTTGTTCTGACCCTGCTACAGAGAGCCAGCATGCCTCAGATAGTGCCTTCTGTGCTTCATATCCCTTGCTTTCCTGAACAGTCAATTCCCCATGCTCCCCCCACAAACCTATGAAGAAAAATGCAGGGGCAAAATTATTTATTTAAAGTCTAGTACTGAGTGAAGCTGCATTAATAAGCCTGCATACCTAGTAGAAGAAAACTCTCCTTAAACATGATGAAAAATAAATCCCCCTGAGTCCTCAGCATCCTGCTTGAGTCACTAATTCCCTAGGGCAGAAAACAAAGCAGGCAAAAAAAAGTTTGTTTTCACATAGCAAAGCCAAAACATCTCCAGTTCTGATTTAGTATGAGTCGTGGGAGCCGTCTCCTCTTTAATGTAACATGGGGCCGGTATAGGTGAGTTGTTAAATATACAAATTGGTTTTTTTCCTCACCCTATAGAGAGCACCTGTTCCTTTCTGTGGGACTCATGTCTGCACGTGCTTTGTTCCTGGAGCTGCCCCAAAGTGCAGGAGGGCCAGTGACTACCAGCACTGGGGCATAGGGAGGGTTCAGATGCCTGAGTCACATTTTCCACAAGCACAGCTCCTTGTCTGGCTCCAACAGCCAGCTCCAGTGGGATGTTGTCCTGGTCCTTCCCCCCTTCCTGGCTGCCTGCACAGGCTGTCCCATCACTCCTCTTCTGATGCTTTTTGCCCCTTTGAGACATCCCCGGCAAAGGCTTCAATGACCTAAGGTTTCTACACATAGCATCAGCAGCTCCTGAGGGAAAGAGCAGAGTACTGCTCTGGTTCCCTGAAGCTTTATAAATACATTCCCAACTAAAGGCAGTTTATAAATCTACTCAGCCACTGAATTGCACATGTTTGATGAATATTCTCCACTTATGATGGGATAGGAGAGCAGAGAGTGAGACTTTGTGCTAGCAAATGATCCCTGGCTGGAAGCAGTCTGCTAATGCTTTTTCCATGAACTACTGCTCAGGGCTTGACCCAGAAGCACAATAGAAGGTGCATTATTATAGATGTTCTGATTATGGCTGATAATTGTTCTTTTCTCATTTACAAATGTAATGGTTTATTAATAAAGTCTGATTTGGGAATATAGTATAGTCTAGCAACTAAAGGTGGCATAATGGCATTAATAAGGGTAATTGAGGTGTTTCTATGATCTGTTTGCTCTTTGGTTTGTTAATTAAAAATTACTTATCTTAATATATGATGGAAATAATATTGCTTCCCTGTGAAGCCTGAGCATCTTGAAGGAAAAAGGGATGTGTCAGTCTGAGCTGTTATTACGTTGCTGGAATATCTGTACAGCAGTGAGCATACAGACATGAACCAGCCTAATATGTGTCAGGTATTGTGTGTCTGTGTTTATATTTTATATAAATAACAGCATGTGCTGTTACTTATGGCTGCACGTGTCTCTCACTGCAAGACTGGGTGTGTAAGGCTGTTTGGGATCCGTGGGATTGATTAAAGAGCCGTTACAGGAGGAAATGGGGATGAGAGACAGACAGGCTGCTGAGTATTTAACCCTGGAGAAGAACCTTGGCATTTCATCTTCTATCAAGGTTTGCCTGTAACTACTATTAACATTAATTATGGAGATACTTAGTGAACACCCTGTTAGCCCTAATTAGAGCTAATGGATGATATGTGTGGATGTTAACAGGACAAGAGACAACCAAGCTTCCATTTCTAAGGTTAAATATTCAGTAGCTCCCTCTTAGACATAACCAACATCCTATAATCATGCAGTCAGACTCATCCAAAAGCAGAACAGCTTCTCCTGTCTTTTTTTTTCTCTCTATCCAATTATGGCCACCTTACAGTATTTTTGCTTAAATTAAAGAGCAAACAACAATGTGGCAGTGACCTCAGTTACCTTTACTAATGTAATTATGCTACCTCTCCTCTATTCATAGTGCACCCCAGAATCAGTCTTTATTAGCAAACCATTTGCTGTCCTTTTAATGAACGCTAGTAGAGTCACTTAAGTAGAGCTGAAAGGACTTAGCTTTGTTCTGAACAGAGACCTTGTGACAAAGAGCTCAGGGCCTGAGTAGGTCATGTAATATCCAAGGTCTGTAAAGCTCCTATCACTGTGCTATTGTTTGAAGCTGTAAACACAAAAAAGACCTTCCCCTTGCACCCGGTATCTTTGGTATTTTGAGAACCAGTGTTGCTGAAGGATTGAGGCTGCAAAATGTAGAGGTTGTCTTATTACCCTGCTGTTGTGAATGATGGCACTTCCCTGCCACTAACCTCTGGCCAGAAGGTCAGTGTCTTCATGGAAACTTGTCTTTTCAGGACTGCCTTGGAAACCTGAAACCCTCCCTGAGAGCCCTGAGCCTTGGGTGTGTCACACTAGTTAGGGTAGGGGGTGCTCCTCTGCGGTCCATTTCCTTTGCAATGGACAAATGTGCTGATCTCAGGTAGTGTACTGGGCAAAAAGTGTATTTTTTTTCAGAAAATCTATTACATAGTTCTGGAGCTGCTAGTGCACACTACATTTCTCAGTTAACCAATAAAAATGCCAGTGGCTGCCTTCCTTCAAAATGGTGCCTTGTAAAAGGTACATTGGATAGATGCCAATGTAAGGCATCCTGAACATGCTTTGGAAGTTTCTTTGCTCACTCTTCACTTTGGGTCACTGGAGTTTCAGTAGAGCTTCATGTCACAGGTGTTAATGGGTGCAGGCTGTTCTTAAGAGAAAAGTCATAAAGCAGTGTTACCCCAGCTTTCCAGCTTGGTGTCTTTCTCATCTTTCCTGAGGCAGTTCCAAGAATAAGCATGTCTGTGTTTGGCCCAGGTGTCACATTTGCCCTTTTGCAGAAAGTGCCCATTGTGAGTGCTGGCTGAGGATCCTACCACTCACACCTGGGGCTCAGCTGGGGGTGGGACAAGGCACTTGACTTCTGGGGTGAGTGGGAAGTCCATCTCCACTCACGTTTACCTGGAGGATGAGCTGGGGAAAGGTTGGTAAACTTTGATTTTAGCTATTGTTTGGTGTATTTTCTTAATGTTTCTATCTATTTTTCCAATTGTGTAGTTACAAGAACCTGTTTCATTTTGTGGTGGTCACAGAATCTGTTCAGCTTTGTAGTTAATACTACTTTCTTTCTTTAATATGTAAATGAATGTGTTCACAGGTCAGACTTACATGGATCTTTTTTTAGTGGCCATGTAAAGGCTAAAGTGCCTGTATTTAAAACAGTGGAGCAAAAAGGCTGATGGTATTTTTCTTCAGGGTTTGGAGTAAGCTTATTGATTTAGGAGCTCTGGTACATTGTATGAAGTGGACAGATGCTAAGAAACCTTCTGTGTTATGCAGAGTTGCTAATTGAACTCTTAGCTGCACAGTTAAAGTAGCAATATCCCCTACTGCAGTATGGCTTGCTCCAGTTTTTGGGAAAGAACAATTTTTTTCTGGTGTAGCTCCATTTAGATCTTTTAGCAAAAAGGGTAGATATATCATCTTTTAAAAGGAGAAAAGCACCCACATTATAGAGTTTCTATTAAATTGCTCACTAAGCCTTCAGGTACAGTAGGAAAGAAATTGATGCTGTAAAGGGAACGGAGTCATGACATATCATTTTATTTCAGCTAGAAAAATGTGTCCTTGCTTGGAGCAGAAGCTACTCCCCTGATGAGGCCCTGATGATCTGCTTGTGTGGTTGGGAAAATGAAACACAGTCTGACTGGAGATATTGTCAAACCCATCGAGGTTAAGCACCCTCTGCCCCAGGCGAATTCCCTTGTTTATATGAGTCAGTACAGCTAGGCTGTAAAATGCAGGTCTCCAAGCAAAGCTGGGGTAATAACCACAGGTGGTAACTTAAAGATGCCTTCACGAACTAAATCCTGCATTTTCAATCCTTTAAAAAATGAATGTGTAAAGTAAATTCCTCCCTATCTTGCCTATGACTCATATAAGTGTATCATGCTTCTTGAAGGAGATATTTAAAGTCTTCAGCCAAAACCTTGCACATCTGTGTCTTAATTAAAATCAGTTTATTTTGTAGGTTAATGGCTTATACCATACCCACCAGTGCGATCTAATTTTTTTTATTAAATGGCTAAATGAGATCTGACATTACAGGAATATCCCATCCTAGAATGATTTTTTTTTTTTAAATCTCTGGACCAAATAATGGTCCAGTTGAAAGGACTAATTTCAGATTCACTGAGCCAATGGCAAAGTTTAAGCAGTGAGAAAATCATTATTCTGGGTGTTTGATATAGACTTATCAGTATTTCACTGATTTACAGAAATTAATTCCCTGGGTTGGTACTGATAGACTGTAGTTATCTGGTCACCTCTGACTATGATTTTTTATCAGAAGGATATCCTGGCTTTTACTCCAAAATGCTTTGGAGTCACCTAATTCATTTGTAATCTTCCCAGGATAGCAGGGAAAGCAGCAGATAAGTATTAGCTGAGATACCTGAGGAGTGTGACCCTGTGATAATGGAAAGACAGCATATTATGTGAGATGTCATCTCACCAAAAAATGAATTTTAGGAGCTGATATTTCATACAGGATATGTAAAGTGCTTAAATGGGAGCTTACTTGGCACTCACTTTTGTTCTCTCATTCGTTTTGACTCACAGATTTGTTTGGATGCTTCTGAGCAAAATCAGATTTTCCAAATGACAACTCCTATGCAAAAATCAGAGGACAAAAAAGATTAATATGATATGAGATATATGGCTCAGCTAACAGTGTTAACACCATGCATTGCAGAAGAGAGGGAAACTTAGGAAATAAGAGGTAAAATAGAGCCTCTCAAAATTTGAAGCAGTGGAATGGTTGAGGAAGAGAAATAGAGACAAGCCCCTACTTGGAGGAGAGGAGAGGGGATGGTTCAGTCAGCCAGGGCAAGGTGAGCCCATGGTTTTTTCAGCAGCTGCAAAACTATGGGGAAATGTTGCACATATTTGTGTGCTCACTTTCCTGGGGTTCAAGGGGCTGAAAGGGGAGAACTTGGCTCTGCTGATGAGGTGTGCTCAGCTCCAGTGAGCTGCAGCATTTAAACAGCAAAACTGGTGAAGGACAAACCGAGTCAAAGCTATTCTACAGGGTTTTCCACAGCGGGCCAGCATCATCACCTGCTTTCCCCTTGCCCATAGGGAGTGTGCAGGCTCAGAAAAGGAGCACAGCCTATCGAAATGATAGATCCCTAAGCACATCTCCTGCCTCTCTCATTTCTCTGTGCATCTCTGGTACTTCATCTTCCATCTCATCAGAGTCATGCTGCACTCACCTCTAGAGCACCTGGGTGCACAGCTTGAAAGGATGGAGGTTAAGGGTGAGCTCTAAGCTGGAGGAAGCTGATGCAAATAAACAGTAACAGAAATACTGGAAGACCAATTTACATGAATGTATCCTGTGTCTAGATTAATGTGCTTCATCCCAAAGATATAAGAACAAACCTGTTTTTCCAAGTCATGCAAGTAGGTGATCCCTTACTGGAGGAAGTTTTGCACTGCAGCTTTTCTACTATGAGTATGAGATTATTGGAAGTACCTGCTTCAAATTCCTGATTGACACTGTGCTGACTGGAAAATTTTAGTTCCTGAGGTACTTCTGAAGGAACTACATTTTCCAGAAATGTCCCCACATCCAGTCCCCATGCCTTATTAGCCACTGGGGCCTCCAGGATATTGATCCTTGCTCCCAAATGCCCTGTGACTCACATCTCTGCTGGTTCACACCGTTGTCAATGGGGAGCAGCAGGGAGGGTGACGTGTGGGCTGTGGTGCTGAACGTGGAGTTTCAAAGTGCACTGAGTTGGCAGAGGCCCTGTAGGTTGGAACCAGGATGCTCTTCCCCTCCAATGCACAACCCCTGTGATCCAACCTCTCACTGGGGGCCTGGGGGCCCTGCTGGTGCTGGTTGATGTGGGACCTCAGCTGTGTTGTGGACAGTGTCCACTTTTAAGATTGCAAAGCTTCCTGGGTCTTCATCAAAGATCATTGGCTTGAGATTCTCCTAGCAAACTTATAGGAGTTGTCTGTTTGAGGGCTGCAGGAGAGCATTTTTGGAGACATCAGCTCTAAATGGTTATTTCTACAGTTTTGAGCATATTGTTGAGAGGAACATGGAGTACAAACCATCTGACATTTTTTGGTCCATATGAAGGACCCCACCTGGGGTTTTTGTACTTGAACAATTTTAAAAAATGCTGGCAATCACTCAAAATCCTTGTTTTCATCTAAAAATGACAATATTTTGAATACTGTCTTCTGGGTACATTTTTTTCTGTTTTCAGTACAGGCAGCCTGGCACTCTCATAGGGAACTGAACTAAATCTCTGAAACTCCATGGGTGACAGATAAGTTCTGCTGTTAATTATATTAAATACAGGGGGTGGGGGAGGATGATGAACACCAGCTTAAAACAACTTGCTAATGTCTAAGTTTCTGTGAGAGATGTTAGCAGAACTGGAACTATAGAAGTGGTTTGAGCACTAGACGGGAGACCACAGAAGCTGCCCAGAACACTTGCTGAGTATCCTGGAGCAAAGCCACACTAGCTTTGTAAAGGACACAGCTTCATAAAGGGCTTCCAGACTAATGTGGAAAGCAATCTAAGGCTTAAATGGTATTAATCTTCTGATGCAAGGTGGTTTGTGCATCAGACATGAGGAATGGTAACAACAAATCTTGTAATGAAATTTGTCATAAAATGTATTGTCAAATGTATTTTCATGGCAAGACTCCACAATGTTTTCAGAAAGATTCTTCTCCCCTTGCTGACAGCAAGGATGAGAGAAGAAGCTGTTAAATGCTGTGTTTCTTGGGACAGCTTTTCTTGTCCTTAATGCAGAGCAACTCTGCAGCCTAACTGGGAGATTGTCCCCAAAGGGTTGTCTCTCTGTCCTCAGGACTGCTTGAACATCTATGTTTTCTCAGCCTTAATCTGGACTGCTTTGGCTCTTTGCTCTGCAAATCTCATTTTGGTACTTTTAAAATATGGGGTTTTTAGCTGAAATGCAGCATTTTTTTCAAATTGCATGCTGATTAAGAAAATAGAGAAAAGAGATAGCAAAGTGTGGGTATAGTAAGCTCCAGCCACTGAAAACTGATATGATTTTGCATTCAGAATTCAGCCCACTCCTGACTGATGTGAAAGTTAGACTATGGAGTCCTGTTCCTCATAAGAGATCTGGCTTTGTTGTCCTCCCTAAGGAGGTTGCCTGGACTTTGAAAATCAGAATTGCCAGGTTAGGTCAGACTTTGTGCTTCTTTTGGGTGGGAAGAGGAAGGTGCAAATTGTTTTCACCTACAAATTGTTTCTGTTTCTGATACAAGGCCATGGGACCAGCTTGTGCCTTCATCATTCATTGATGCATTTGTAATTATTCCAGCCCTTTTGATTGGAATTAGAAAAGGTTTCATGTCTTTAGTTACTAAGTCCTGACTTCCAGTGGGTAAACTAGAAGTGAAAGGTTGAGTAAAGCAACCAGAGTATTTCCATGGTTAAATTTGCTGCTTCAGTTTTGAGAGGTCCCGTGAGATCATGCTAGTTTTTGTGTATGTATGATTGATGGTGCTCCAGGTTTTGCCCCAGGCTATACCCAGGCCTCTTGGAAGGGATGCTGGCAGTGAAGTTTCCAGTGCTGCTCCAATGTGCTATTTAGATTATAATAGAGCTAAAAAATCTACTCCACAATCAGAGACACAATCCTTTCCCCCCAAAGCTCACAAACCTTAAAACAAAGACTGCCTGGGGAGACTCTCTGGCACTGTATTAAATATCCTTGAAGAGAAAAGGTTTCTTACAATTGTGGCCTTCCTAATAGGCACCGTGGGTAGTATCAACACAAAGATATCTGTATTACATGGTTTGACCTGCTTTAACCTCAGCCAGTCTCCTGGAGATTTAGAAAATATCTGTTCCATACAAAGGTCTTGGCTTTCAGGCAAAGTAGAAGTGGTTTGTTTAGAGTCCCAGCTTTGTGAGAGGAGATGTTATACTTTTTGTGGGTGAAAGTCACCCCACTGAGGCTATCTGAAAGCCTCTGGATCCATGTCATCAGCACGTAAGCTGCTGATTTTGTTTGCAAAAATAAATTACTCCCCAACTCTCTCCACTTAAGACTTCTACAGATGCACTGTGCTCAGGGAATAGGGATATTTTGGGAAAGAGGGTATATTGTTCATAGTGTTTTCTTTAGGGGAAAAAGGGCATGGTCTTTTAACTTTTAGCTGCTGTGGAATGCTTGATCAAATCCTAATGAAAACTAGAACCCAAATTTTGCAGGTCTTTACATCCTTTAATTCCCCCTCCCCTGCCCCCCCTTGGAGAAGTTTAAGTCTGTCAGCAATATAAGTGGGATTTAGACCAACCTGTGAGCAGTTAAGTGGTAAGAAGATTTCCATAGGGGTGTTTGGTTCCCCTCCCACATGTGGCAGGATGAGGTTGTGGAGGGGCAGTGTTATAGGTGGCGATGGAAGCGAGTTCCCCCATCCTGGCACCTCAGCAGCGTGAAGCTCCTGCCTCCCCAGGTCTCCCCACCGTTTGCTCCCCTTGTTGCCCGGTTTTCCTGCAGTGTGTGCAGCCCTGTGTCAGGGGCTGTGTCACCCACGCTGTGCTCATGGCAGGGCTGTGGTGGGTGCAGCAGGACAGCCCCTTCCCCAGAGCTGCACACAGGGCTGTCCGTGCTGCCTCAGCGGAGGAAGTCTAATTAGGCTTTTTTTATTATTATTTCTTAATTTCTGCAGGAGCTGAAGCTGCCTGCCTGGGCTGAAGGGCTGCCAGGCTCCCTGTGTCTGATGCTGGGAGAGGTGGCTGTGTTGCTATGGCACTGGAGGTGTCTCCAAACCCCACTGCTCTGGCAGCTGAGCCGACTCCCAGCAGCATGTCCTAATTGCGGCTGTGCAGCAACAAAACAAATATTCGGAGATTTCCATAAAGGCTGTAATCAAAGGAGCATCCCTTGCTTTTTAATATGTGCTGAATGGGTTCATTTGTAAGCTTATTACGACTTCAGAGAGAGAAGCTATTAGGATGATCATTAGCTGCCTGTGCAAATAACAAGGAAAACCGTGGCATGTTCCAGAATAACCCCCTTTTAAAGGTCTGCACTTTCAAATGCATTAACAATAACCAGCTATGCTGTCTTTCATGTTTCCCATGCCATGAGTAAGGACAAAAGAGAAAGGAGAGGGGGACAGTGAACTGCATGCTTTCAAAATAAGTTCAGATGGAGAGAAAAATGAGGTGTTAAGAGAACAGCAAACTCACTAGCATGACATTGTGTGTATTGATGCAGTATCTGTTATCCATTGGGAAAGCAAAAGCAGCTGGGAGCCAGCCGTCGAGTCTTGGCTCATATCTCACTTAGTCCCTCTACTCCTGTCATCCAGGTATGAATTGTGCTTGGGGTCTTTTGTCTGCCTGGAACCTGATGGTTGCTGGAGCACTTAGATTATGTGTCTTATAGAGGAAGAGAGAACATTTAGAAACACGTATGCCAAGATTATGGGATTTATTAACTCTCATTTACTTTCGTGTAGAACATCTGAAGCCCTCTTGTGGGCTGTGGCCATGGCTCTCTCTCTTAATCTGAAATCAAAAATATGTGTAGCAAAAGATGTTGAATGGTTGAGTGTTCATACCTTAATTGGGACAGGTGTGGTTTAGATCCGTCACATTTACCTTTCAAACCACATTAGCTGTGATTTTATGTGTTAGAGTAAGTTAAAGGTGCTGATTACAGTGAAACTCAGTTTAGATTTGCACATGAAATATTTATGAGATGTGTATCAGTTTGACTATAAGCAGGGTAACTTAGACTTCAGGTCTGCCTCTCTTCCCTAGGCCATTTCTCATGTCTTTTGCTGCATTCAATTTTTCCTGCACATATCACACATATAGCTTGTGAAATGTATGTATTTCCTGTAATATCCTAATGTGTTTAGAATCCATAACACTTTGGGATGTATTATTATTCTTCTCGTTAAAAACATTTAACAGATGACCAGAAACAAATAAATAATGCCACTTCTCAGATTTCCAGAAATACTATTTTCTGAGTTATTTAGTATTTCTGAGGTCCCTCATTTAAGATCTGCTTTTCTTACAGGCTCCTTTTCCTAATCTTTGCTCTTCTAGACTGACTAAATTGACTCTTATGTTTTTATATCTGTGTAGGCTGTTACCTTGAGCAGAGAACTTGCTAGTTGTCTGGGGTTCGAGGGGTTCTGTCTAGGTTTGGTTTGGGGGGGTTGTTTGTTTGTTTATGTCTTTTTGGTTGTTGTTGTTTGGCTTTTTTTGTACAATAGTTAATGCATTCAAAGTTCTGTTTGGGATTTCTTTTTAAAAACGAATTAAAGTTATTACTTCCCCAATTAAATGATCCTAAATAGCGGGTTACCTTTTCCGTGCCTCTGCCTTATGAGAAAATACTGAGAATAAACACAACACAAAGAAGTTAACCTATTGATCTGCAACTCCATTCTGCGTTAGAACAGATGATACAAACAGAGATTTCAAATCCCCTTACCCATGGCCCCTTGCCTCTGCCTCTGCTCAGACAGTCATGGCTTCTTTTTCTTGCTAAGGACATCAACATCATCATCTTTTTGACAGGAAAAAGAAGCCCTGTGGCTTATAGTAATCCCTTTTGGTAACATCCTTACTTTCAAATAGTTTTTTCTCCTCTGCTTTGTTTCCCTGAAGCCCGTAAAGTATCAGGAAAATTCTTAAAATATTGAAAATCATGGTCTGAGGAGGACAAGGTTGCCACAGCAACTGTCCAGTGCTCCTGAGATTTATTCCTGCATCTCTCAAAACCATCACGAATGCCACAAACTGCTGAGGCACTTGCTGCAAACAAAGCAGAGCTATAGGAGAAGAGAACAGAAAAGAGCACTGAGCAGCCAGTTGTTGTAAAGGTGAGATGTGTCAGGCTCAGGGAAAAAGTGGCAGGCATTTAGACTTTGTGTTAAATCCCCTCAGCGTCTGGAATGCCATGCAAGCGTATGGAGTGTTTCAACACGTGACAGTATCTGACATGACAGTGGATAATGTCACTTGGCTTGTGCTGCAGCTCCATGATCCACTCAGGAGGGTGACATTTATTCCATCCAGAAGGGAAATACTTTCAGAAACAGGAGGCCAAAGTTAGCTGCCTCCCTTTTGGTTTGCTAAATAACAGCTTTCTGGGACAGAAGATGCCTGACAAAGAGTGCTACTTGCCAGCCAGGAGTGATCAGCTTTTCCATGGGTTTGGGACTGGTCTCAGTATGGACTAGTGAGAAGAGAGCTGTATTGGGGGTCAGGAGGCTTAGCACCTCCATTCCCTTTTTAGCCCTGGTTTTCTCATCTAATAAACAAAATTAATGTTATATTATCAGTGCATATAATCTCTGGGTCATCTGTTTAGAAAGGCAGACAATCGGTACCATATGGTTCCATTGTACTGCAGCTAATACAAGGGAAAATACACCTGTGAGCTATCTGAGGGCTGCTTTTTAAAGGAACAGAACTTAAAAGAATTGCAGGCTATCAGATGTTTTGGTTCTGTATGCAGGATCTTCTTTTCTGAGACAGCTGGTGCCTGTGTGTGAGAAGCTGTACGAAAGAGCCAGATGTGATTACCTATGGAACTTTCCTTGGGAAAGGGCCAAGGTGAGCGAGCAGTTCATGTTTCCAGTGGTGCAGTGTGCACATTTGCACAAGCTGAAACGGAGTGGTCTGTGGCCTGAAGCCATGCTGGCACTTCAAACACATAATCTAGCACTTTTCAAAACATTACAGCATTTAGAATTGGTTTTGCTCTGGGACTTCTGAATTTCCATTCTGAATGTCTGTGCACGTGTGGGAGATTTTGCCTCCATATGATCTCATGTATTCTATGAATACATTGTGCAAAGTTGCAAATATAAAACAGAGGGTAAGAGTTGTATTAGTAGTTTTGTTGCAAAGCTGGTGTTATTTATTTGAAAATTTAGGGGGTTCAGTCCAGCCCTCTTTTTCCTCCTGTGTGAGACTGATGTGCTCTCACGCACGCAGACTTTTGGTGGCAGAAATGTGTTCTTGTTAAAAGCAATCAGGATGAGATGGGACCCAGTTGCTCTGCTTGTGTAGGAAACTTAGGGTGGTTTTGGAGGCAGCTCCGATTCATTTAAACACTGTCACAAGCCTCATGTGCTTTTAGTGTTATAAAAGCCAATCAGGTTAGTGTTTGAGGGTGTAAGATGCCCCTCAGGGCTTTGCTCACTCAACTGTACCGAGGAATTAAATGCTCTGAGGCAGTGCAACAGCCTCATTCACTCCGGTGTTGCAAGGCGAGGCAGTCATCGCTGGTAAATGGGCCCATGTTACAGTGACATTAGCATTTTAATGCAACTAAAGGGGAGGTAGATTGACTGTAATTTAGTATCCAGTTGCATGGCCTTGTGCAGGTCCCCTCATTGCTGCTCCACAGGGGCCGATTACAGCTACACAGTGCGCTTTGGGATCTAATTGGATTTACATCCAGTAATGTAGTTGTGTCATAGCAACGATTCTGCTGCACAAGTGCTATGAAATTCCAGAGCAATTAGTTATTTATGCAGGAGCAATAGTTACAGGATAACACATGGGGCTGACAGATTGTGCCAAGGTCCAATTCTAAATCAAGAAGCGTTTCACATTTTTTCTGAAGCCACTGAAATTATTCTGATCCGGCTTCCATAGAGATGTTTCTCCTCACCCTTCACTGCGAAAGCACTGACTTGACATGGAGACCCAGCAGGACATGACTTCTGTCTTCAGCTTCTCCTTTCTTTGAGCACCTGGGCTGGCATGTGTTTGTCTCTCGACCCTGCAAATGTGGTGAGTGCAGGGGACCGGCAGTAGCTGGAAGCCCTTTTGAAACATAACAGTTTTAAGGAGTTCATCTGGTGGCCCTTCCTGTTCTAGGCAACAGGCTGGACTTCTCACAAAGATAGCCCTTGCTTCTCTGTCCTGCACGCTCCACTAATCTCTTTGTTTCACCTGTTGTCAACCCCTCTCTGTCCCATCCCTCTTTGCTCTGGAGCTCCAGCATGATACCAGCAGGAGGCACAGGTTTAGCTGCTTTTCTCCATCAAAGCTGGCTCCTCAACGGGCTGCAATGTGAATGTGAAGAGAAGCCAATGCTCAGCAAGGAGAGTTGATGTGGTGGCTGTGAACAATGCACCAGCCACAGCTGGCCAGCCCAAGGATGAGGCTTAGCCTCAGCTGTCGCTCCAGCTCCCACTGTGTTTCCCCAGAGACTGTAATTAAAGGCATCAGCTTGCTGGAGTCACAATTAGGCATGGTGGGTCTGCACTTTGTGCAATTCTCCCTAATGACAAAATCGTAGCTATTAACCAAAGAGAATCTGTTTGGCAGGGACTTCTTCCCCTTTAAGGCAACAGAGTCAGGTGGAACATTGCTGCTGTTTGCAACTAAATGCAGTCTTTCATCCCTTCTGACACAGTACCTGCTGGTACCTACTGAAGCATTTAAACTCTTCTTCTCTGGGGTGCTGTAATTTCTTTAAAATATTGTGACTTATGATGGATAAAAAAATAAAATTCCTCTCCCACGCAGACCTCTGAGGGCTTGTAGGAATGTAATTATATGCACACACAGTAGGAGCAGGAATCCTATCATTCTGGTTATTTTCTTAATGATAGGTTTATATAGCACAGTGTCATCTCTGCTTTAAAGTTAGAGCCATCTTCTCTTGGCAGCATCTATCCCAAGACAGTGGCATCACAGGACAGGACGACTGAAGAAATTGTCTCTCAATCACACTTGCAAAACACAGGATGAAGTGTCCCTACACGCCACAGAAATAAAGGTCAGCATGGGCACTGGGCTCTGACTGCCAAACAGGGGCTCTGTGCTGTGAGGCACTGTCCCTTGTCCTAGATGTACACTCTGTTCAGACCTGGACTGCTGCAGCCATCTCCCAGGCAGTGACCCAGCACACTGAACTCTGGCACTGGTGGAAAAGCTGTACTGATCTGGAGCAGCCCTTGTGTCCAGCACTGCAAAGCAGGGCAGTTCAGCCACTGCTCAGCTCAGCCCTTCTGCACTTCACAGCACAGACAGGTGAATTGGCAAGAGATGTTTGTACCCTCTAGATTTCAAAGGAGAAGCCATCCCTGTTCTTCATCTAGATATGTAGGTTTATAGTAACAGAGGAAGAACATTAAATGTGAGGGATTAATGCAAAACAAAAGGCCTATGAATATTCATTGTATGTTTTATATTGTAATAGTTTCACCCACCTTGAAACTCCTTGTTCACTTCCTGCCAACAACAAATGATAGACTTTTACTCACAGAAGTCTTAATGGCAGGCAATTTTCAAAGGCACATTTACAAATGTTTGTGGGAAACAGATGTTAAATGCCCCCACTCCAGAAATCATGATGAAATGCTGGCAGTGAAAGGGGGAGACCCAGGTGACTTATCTGGTGCCTCACAGGGAAGCAGCAGCTCCAGCAAAGCTGTGAGTATGCCAAAACCATTTCTGAAAGATGAGTGAGTGAGTTACAGTGCTGCTGAGCCCTGCATATATGAGTATTGGACTCTTATGGCATGGAGTGCTCTTTGAAGGGTTAAAGCCTGCCCCTTCCCCACAGGCCCTGCAATATGGGGTTGGGGCTGTGTCAGATAGGTGGAAAAAGCAATCTAGGAGTGGGTGGCCTGAGAAAGGAAAAGTCAAACATGTGTGCCTTGCACATTAGTCTGTAGTCTCACTTCACCCTTGCCTAGTCAAAGGCTGTCATTAGCATTGTGTGGGCAGAAATTAAAACTTACTGAGAAAATTGTGGTTGTTACCTTGAGGACAGTGGCAGTCTGCACCTGAATCCCTCTGCCTGCACCCATGTATCTAATGCTTTTGGATGGACAGGGCTGTGGCTCTGCTGTCCCTCTCTGTTGCTGCTTCCCAGGCAGTGACAACAAGGCAGAGGGAAGAGGAAATAGTTTGCTCAGCTTGGCGTGACAGCTGGCTGGAAGAACGAGGGATAGCACCCAACATTTCATGCTGCTACTCTTAATGGCTGGGCTTCCCAAAGATACATTCCATCTCCCTTCCTGCCTTTTCCATTTTCCCAGTAAATGGGCTGTAAAGTCACAGCAGATTAAAGTTTGTCTAAACCTCAATAAAATATTGAAGGTGCAGCTGGTATTAATCTAGTCCTGTTGTGGTACGAAGTGCATGTGTAGTGGGACTACAGATTTACGTGTGGTCTGTAGGCATTTAAAACACCCCAAAGATTGTTAAAGAGATGCTGAGGAATTGAATCCCTCACCAGGTATTAAAAGCTCTTCATTAGTGCTAATGTACACTAAATTAAGGTGGCAATTAGACTGAGCACGTACATCAGGATGGCATGTTTTAATAAACTGTGTATTTAACATGATTGCATTTTATTGACTTCTTCAGTAATTACGTATTTTTCTCTTACAGGATAAGCTTGGATAGAAGGAGATACATGGGACACACAGACAATTAAACACTGGAAGAGACACTGTGCTTCAAGTCCCAAGATTAGTAAAGGTAAGTGCTGTTAATGGCTTGCTCTTTCTGTAAACCAGGTACTTTCTCTGTATCTCTGTTGGGGCAGCTTAAGGGTAGCTATGGTGTGCTGGAGGTGGTAAGAAATACAGCTCATCTGCCACTGTATCACCAGAAAAGTACTGCAGAAAGTCATCCTTCCTTATGGAACTCCTTATGAAACTGCCCCTAATCTCTGTTGTATCTATTGGAGCAGACTGTGCAAAAATAATGCTCTTGAGAGGATTTTCTGGAAGGCCCTTCCTGTTAGATATGTTCTCTTAGGAAATCCCTTTACACTTGAGTGTAAGGTTTAATACTGCTTGCAGGTAGTGAACACACAAATCCTCTTATGGGAGGTGTCCTTGGGAAGGAAGGCAAGGAAGGCATGCTGAGCTGAGTCTCCATGCCTGCAAGCCAAAGGATGCCTCCCACACTGCTGGGGAGAGGACACAGGGGAGCAATGCCAAGTGGTGGTGATCCTTTGCCACTGGTGCAGCTTAGAGCTTCAGGGATGTTTCCAGTGAGATCTTAACTGGGACAGCCTCTAGAAATCAATACTTTTACTTGGAAGAGAATCTAGTCCATATTTTCTAATGCCTTTAAAGGCTACCTGGCACTGGTTGTGGTGAACTTCGAACACATCTTCTGCTTTTACTTGGGACATTGTGTATGGCTATGAAAATAGGTGTGAGTTGGCATCTCATCCTGCTGAAGCCACAGGCTAATATTTTGTAGGAAGTACTGCAGAACGGGCTCTTATGTTTTAGAGGAAGCAACAGTTCAGCATCAGTTCAGTGGACAAGTTCTTTGTGCATGTTGACAGCAGAAATGTGCATGTTGAAAGAAGATATACACGGATCATGTGATAGAAGAGCAGTGACTGAAAAAGTAGATTGCATGAGGGCAAGAGGACTTGCAGACATCTCTCTCAATCTCTGTTATTCTGTGTTTTCTATCAAGTACTTGTGATGGGAGACTGTGATGAGCAGTCAGTCAATCTGTCTGAATTTCTACACTGAAACACAAATAGTCTGCAGTGGCCTGTTAGGGATGGGCAAGGAAAATGGTTCATACATTGTTGTCAGTAGAGGGTAGGAGTGATAAAATACAGAAGATGTGAGGATTGAGACTGGTGAAGATGAGGTGCTCCTGACAGCTCTGATAGACTGGCACATCCATGAGATGCTGTTGTTCCATTTGCCACCAGGTAACAGACACACCTTGGGCAGCTGTTTTGAAAAGTCTTTTTACCAAGGAGAGTCATCAAACACTGGAGGAGGTGTCCAGGGAGACTGGGGAACCTCAATCCTTGGAGATATTCAAAAGTTGACTAATGTGACCCTAAGCAGCATGCTCTGACTTTGAAGTTGGGTCAGATTTGGAATCGGCCCAGGTTGGAGGCAGTGGGTGCTTGTACACAGTGACATCCAGAGGTCCTGTCCAACCTAAGTTTTTCAGTGATTCCTTCTTCAAAGCAAATGTAAAGAAGCAATCTAAGTGAATCCATGGATTTCAATCCAGTGTTAAAGGGATATAGGGGTTGAGGGAAATGTCAGTGGCAGCAAAGAGAAAATCGGAGGCCTTTTGGAGGGGTGTGGTTGGGCAGCTGCCTTTAGAAATGTGAAGGTCAAGGCAGCTGCAAGGCATGCAAAGCAAATGACAGAAGGAAGGAAGTGGCTGGAGAAAAAAATGCATTGCCTTAAAAAACTAGACTCTATTCCTAACTGATTACAGCAGCTGGGCTGTGTTTCCTGGCTACACTGCTGAGGACTTTTAGCCTCCCCATCCCTTTGCAAGATAAAATTCATAGGGGATACAGGGGAGAGAGAAATGTAGAATAATGTGCCTAAGAAAAAGCTGAACATTTACAGCTACATTTCAGACAAAAACAAATGCATTTCATATGTCTCACACTTCTGAGATGGGACAAGCCAGGGAGAGCATCTGTCAGCCTCTGTCTTCTGCAGTTCTGACTGCTAATGTTTGCTTAGCATTAAATGTCTCCTGCAGAGAACTTAATCTCTCACAGATTTGGGGGCTGGAGGAGGGGGGTGAAGGTATTTTTAAAAGGTAGATTAAGACATATGCATTCAGTTTTTATCACACTTGTATCAGTGTGTAGTAGGAGTAACTCAGATAATTTGCTCTTTGTGCATATAGCTTAAAAAGAAAAGTAGAAGGAAAGCCCATCTGTGTGGGTCAGGACTGTCCTTTAATGTCAGTTATTTTAGCCATGAAGCCTGTCATCAGGGACTCCAGGTACCTCCAGCTAATTAGCAAGACAGTAGTTGGCACAAATACATTCATAATTACATTATTTGTAAGTCATATTATTTGCATTTTGCTTGTGTTGTTTGTAAACAGCATTACTTACATACTCTTCAAAGTCCACTTGCACCACTGCAAATATGAACTAGATGGTGTTATGTGCTAGAGTGCCCAAGCTGTGACACCAAATAGTTTTCAGTGCCTCATAAGAGATCAAATCTTGCTTTTGGTTGATTTGCCCTGTTTGAATCAGTGCAATCGCAGGATCCAAAGGGTGGCCTTGCATGAGCTGTTTGGAAATCTGGGTACCCAGCAGAAACTGGAAAGTGTGTGTTGTGCTGATATGTGTGGGTCTCTCCAAGTTCTAGGTTCCACCAGTGCAACAGTTGCTCAGAGCTCCTGTTTCTCAGATAAGGTCGGTGGGTTGGCATTTTTTGGAAGCTTGCATGGAGTTCTTCTCATGTGGAAACTCTGATATGGTTTGTTCTTGGCTTTACCAGCCCAGCCCTCACATTATTGGCCCCGAGTTCCATTTGCACATCACGAGTGGAAGACGTTTGGAATCTGTAAGCCCCAGTGGGTGTGGTCTTGACCTAAAGCACAGCACAATGAGTAAGGCTGCACTCAGTTATTGCTTTGCTGTGTGAAGTGTAGTGGGTTTAGGAAATACAAATCTGAGCCCAGGACTACTGCTGGGGACAATTTCTTGCCCAAGCAAAAAAAAAGAGAGCCCTTGTTTGTCAAAGCTCAGTGTGCATGTGTTTGTGCTCTCCCAGGTTATTGTGACTGACTGGTTCTTCCAGACAGGGAAGTTTCCAGGATTTGATTGTTCAATGGATTTACAATGTCCCTTCCCTACTTATGCCTGGAAAACATTTTAACATACTGAGTGGATGGGCAGGCAGGAGAAATGCAGAGTCATAGCCTATGTTTGTCTTTGAAAATAAAAGTAGACCTATATTCAGCTCGCTCACCTTACAGAGGAAGCAGTCCCAGACATGGAAAGGAAAGTAAGGCAGGAATGTGATTTTTCAACACTACAAAGCAGCAAGACAATGTTAGGCTTAGGAGCTGCTGCTTCTTGGACCACAGGCATCGTTTTTTATGTGGGTAACTGTAGTGGGGTGTGTGAATGATGTATAGTGTCACAACAAGGCTAAAGTGTTTTAAGTTTTGTGTTTTTTTTATTTTTTTTTACAAAGTCTACTATAATATGGATCACACAGGTGAGTGCTCAAGGCAGCAGGACTTTGAGATTTCTGAGATACCTTTCAGACTTTGGCTAATATACTAAGATTTAGCCATTTTTTGTTTAATTGGAGCATGAATTTTTAGTGTGGTGATGGGAACATCTAGGTGACACTAACTGTGTCTATCTTGAAATCCCAGTACCCTATTGATCTGTCTGTATTTTCATATCCCTCTCTAGTGTCCAACTCATGTGTTAGTGGAGCTGAATGCTCACCTTTCCCATGAAACTGAAGAATTCCCTGCCCAGCTCCTTAGCCTTCTGAACTTAAAGATCCATTTTCTCTGTCAGATTTGCAGACATGGATTAAACAGTGTCAGGAAGCTGTGGGCATTTCCTGCAGGCCCACATCAGAGCTCTGTGCCCTACCCCATTTCCTGCAGTTACTGTCTTGTCTTGGAAAATTTGTCTGGGCACAAGAAGTATGTGTCAGGGTTATAAGAAAAAAATCATTGTAAAGACAAAATATTGCCCTGGTTCTCAGGTTTAGAATCATGTTTGTGTTTCTCCAGAAGCAAGCTGGATCTTCTCAGGATTCCTCTGGCAAAGGAGGTTCTCTAGCAGTACCCAGCCAGCAGAGGCACACTGCTGTCCTGCCCCAGGTACAGGCAGCTGCAGAGGGAAAGAAATTATTGTGCACATGAGCTTCTGTGTCACACCACTTGTGTCTCAGCCTGTTTTGTCACAAAGAAGGAATTGATTTGATTTTAAATCAAGCAAAAGCAGTATACCAAACACACACTGTGTAACAAAAATCTAACTCTTACCTCAGGCAGCCCCGTGCTGGGAGCTCTGCCTGCCATGGGTTTTCTCAGCTCTCTGGGTGAAGCAGAGCAGTTCCTATGGTCACAGAGGAAAGCACTTCATGAGGCTCTACAGCACTTACAGATCTTGTGGTTTAACAAAAACAATGGAGTGAAAGGCAGTTTTATTTCTGGCCTGGTGAAAATCTTGGGTAATTTCAGTTTTTTCTTTTAAGTGAATTAAATGGACTTTGCTAACATAGCATATCATTAGAGACATGTCTGTTAGGGAATGGCATTTGCAGTGGAGAAAGGGAACGAGATGCATTAAGAAGCATGTGGGCTTTGGGAAGGCTCCTCTGGGGAGCCAAGCAAACCTGTGCCTCTGTGTTTGCAAATGCACAGCTCCATCTGTGCACAGTGCCACAACTGCCTCGTTTCAGTGGAAGTTTTACTATTTCATGTATTTATTTGTCTGTCCCTCTAGGGTACTTGGTGATATACTAGCATATTTGGACACATAGTCACGTCATTAAACAGCAAGCAGGAACTTTCCTCCAGCATAACCTCACCCGGTTAGGATTTATTGCTGCTCTTCCAATAGAAACCTTGGCCAAGCAGTTTGTTGTCTAAGTTAGACACTGAGTTTCAGAACTAGTTAAGATTTCTTAGCAATTTTTCCTGCCTCAAAAGCTTTCCAACATTGATGCATGGGTTCTTGCAGAAGAACTGTGCAGGGTGGGGCATAGAGCAGCAGGCTTTCACTGGCACAGGAACATCTCACACTGCATGGCAAGCAGGTGTTGTGTCCCAAGCTGAGTAACCACGTGAGGACATCCTCCTTGGGCCCTGCCATTGGGCACTGCTGTCATTCCAAGCCCAAATGTCTACAAGTTTCCCTGAAGCTGCTGTCCATGTTTGTGTGGCATTCATTCTGTAGGGGGAGATTGTATGTAGATAGCTGTCCCAAATGCTTTTTGTGTGTCTTCTAACTGGGCACAGCTTGTTCTGGCTCCTGTTCCAATATGACCTTTTCTCAGTGTGAAATAGACAGATACATTCAGTGATTCTTAGACTTGACACGCTTTAAGGAGTGGGGAAAAAAAATTTCTCCATGTGCAGAGGGATATTTTTTCCCCAGTTTCTCACTCCACAAGTGAAGCTAGACCTTTCCTCTCCTGCAACCTTTCTCTTCACTTCTGTGCTCGCCTTCAGACCTTAAAGAACGCAAAGGGACCAAGCAGCAATCATTATCTCTTACTAGCCTGTGCTATGTTCCCTGTTCAGGTTAAACAAAGAAAAGAGCTCTTCTGTATAATGAACTCCACAGGGTCTTGGAGGAAATACAAATAGATTGGAGATAGGATTGCCTCATTCCAATAAAAATGAGCCTGCTAAGAAAGTGTTGCTGTTTTGCAGGAGGAATTGGACAAAGGACCCTGAAGACCATGGAGGGAGACTGTCTGAGCTGCATGAAATACCTGATGTTTCTTTTCAATTTCTTTATATTTGTAAGTATTTGGAATTCACTTTCTTTTCTGGATCCTTCTGTTTCCAGCAGCCTGCTGTTGCCCAGCAGGATAGGCTATAGTGTGGTAAAGTTGCCACAATACAGAATAAACTCTCTGCTTTACACTAGCAATCACTGAGCATTTTGCAGCATCCAAAGATGCTCAGACATTCAGCAAGGCAGCACAGTGGTCACTCTTGTCTGAGTTATTGCTATCCTTGACAGGGGAAGCCACAAGGAAAGCTGTATCTAATGGTTCACATGGTTCATCCTTGAATGGCAGAAGAAATTGTTTTCTAGTTCTGGGTATCCTGCTGGGGTTTTCACTCAGAAGCAGTCCTTTTCCTACCACATGTGGAGTCATTCTTAGCTGTTTTTGTTTCTGAAAGGAAGGGTGGGAGTGCCCAGCCCCCCAGACCTTTATGGCAGGTGTGGTTCATGTGAGCCCCTTTACTGGACTGTCCTCTACAGATGGGGCAGCAGATCAAGATGTCTTTCAGCAGTATAGAGGGAGTAAACAGTTGGTAGAATGATGTGTCAGGAAAGAAAGGTGCTTTTGCTGCAAATGATTCATTTATTGAGCAAGAGATACTAAGAGCAACATGTCAGGAGGCACAGCAGAGAATACATGCCTTGGAGAAACACAAATTCTTCAAATTAACATCTTTGATCAAAAGATAGCAATGAATCCAGTTTTTCTGCAGCAGTTGTTTTATGTTGACCTGTCTCCCTCTCTCCCCTGTCCTTGTGCTGTGACAGCTGGGAGGAGCATGCCTGCTGGGGCTCGGAATCTGGGTCATTGTGGATCCCACAGGTTTTCGAGAGATAGTGGCTGCCAACCCGCTGCTCTTCACGGGAGCGTACATCATGCTGGCCATGGGAGCAATGCTCTTCCTGCTGGGCTTCCTGGGCTGCTGTGGTGCCATCCGTGAGAACAAATGCCTCCTGCTGTTTGTAAGTGCCCTTGCAATTTCTGTTGGCCTCTTGGTGCTTCCCGTAGGGCTGACTGGATGGGTGATGCTGAGATAAGCAGAGGAATGGGTGTTTGCTGTTGTAGCCATTATTCCTTCCAATGATAAGTAGGCTTAGGATACTTTTACACGCTGCTAGAAATACAGATAATTTGCTTTTTCACCTATATAGATTTGAGCCCAGCCTGGGAGTGTATTTTGAGCTTTTTAAGCTTTCATTCTAATTGACGCCATTCGGTTGTTTTGTCTTTTTCTACATTTATAAAGTGACCAAAAATAGTCCTTTCTTAGTCAAAGCCCACTGTTCCACTTGTAGATTCATTCCTTGGGGGTTCACAACAGAGGAGAGAACACTGGAGCACAGCCCCTGTGCAGGGGAGGCCCCTCATGCCAGCAGAAATGCATCATAGCAGCCACTGCTGTCATTGCTGCTCTCAATAGCTCGTCACTCCCTGATACAGCCTATTCTGCTCCTAAAATTAACCAGATTTGTTTCCTTTGGACAAATTTTCCCCTGAATTACAGGATTAAATTTAAGCCCGTGGTGGTCATCAATAATTGCAAAGAGCTAAAATAAGTCACTTTTGCCCTTGCCCCCCACTCCTCCCAAGTTCTGGTACTGAAGGATTTCCAGCCATTATCTCCTACTGGAAGGCATTACCAGTTATATTTCTTTTTTCTTTTTTTTTTTTTCTTTTATGAAATGTGATCTTTTGTTTCTCCCAATGGGTCTGATGGCACTTTGGGTTTGTTGTGGGTTTTGGTTTGCTTTTTTTTTTGCTTTTTTTTTTTTAAATCTCAATTTACTGTATTTTGTTAGGATTGTGTCTTGCACAGCTGCTTCATGGTTCAAAAAAGGCTTGTCTCTAAACAGGACAGGAAAGCCCTCTTTCTTGAATGCAAGCCCATCTTTTCTTAGAGATGAGTGTGGCTTCACTGAGATAAATTCTCTACAGCCCTTGGCTCCCCTATGCCTTGAGTTCATAGCCTGCAAATGAGAGCCCTTTTGGGAAAGCCGCTCTGGGTTTGATTTCTAGTGATTCATCTCAGAAATAAATCCAAAAAATAAATATATCACCTGTGCAGTCTGTGGAGATCTACGCAGAGGAATCTAAGAAAATAGAATGGATGAGGCCCAATGAGCCTGAAGTTACTTCAAATCCTGTCCTTGTCAGATTAAGAAACTAAAAGCGAAGTTTGATGAGAAATGTTGTTATAAGTGAGTGGGAGAGTAATATTTTCAGTCTGCTGCATACAGACTGGTGACCTGGCTGGAGAAAGGGAGCTCTGGGCCATGTTCTTTCCTGATTTAACATCACTTACAGGTGTTTTAATATCTCTCCATGTGTTTTAGTTATACTCCAATACACTCAATTTTTTGGTTATTACTTTTCTTACTCCTAGAGATTGTTCTGAGCCCTGCTGCTTTATTTATTTACCTTTATTATTATTTTATTTTGAAGGAAATGTGAGAAAAAGATGAGCTGGAAGTAATGCCCTAGACTAGGAGAAACTCTAAAAGTAATTACTGGATAAGGAATCATTGTTCCATTTTGATCAGCCAGATCTTTGAGGGCTTTTTGTATCAACATCAACTCAGCTAAACAGCCAGCCATCTCATGTCCAGCAGTGTGAAGCCCTTGGATGAGGACCTGTGCTGATACCAAGGGAGAAGAAATATGTTTCTAACTTCTTCCTTGGAGCCACACCAGCTGATGTTAAAATCGGCTGATCTTAAAACATCTGTGAAACCCAAAGTCTGATAGGAGTAAGTTTTAGACATTGAATAGGCAAAAGATTCATGACTGTATGCCAGAGAGGCTGGGAACACTTGCAAACAGAGAGTGTAAGTCTTTGTGGGGGTGAAGTTGCTAGATCAAATCAAGTCCACTTACAAAGTTGTTAAAGAATTGATGAGCCAGAGAGCTGCTTGAGTGAGATTTCACAGTGATGCATAATGTATGCCTGAAGCTTTTAGTCCAATGTAAACACAAGATAGAAGGGACAAGACAGATGCATGTTCTCTAGGTTCTGGTTTCAGTGTTTGAAAAGACTTTTATTTTTCATTAAGCTGCTCGTCTTTTGGTAAAAAATAACCCCATCACTATGGAACCTAACATGTTGCATTAAGCACAAGGCTGTGAAGCGTTTCTGGCATTTGGATCTGGCTCACAAAAAAAGGGAACAAACAGTGGCCTGCAAATCAGACACTGAATAACTTGTCCTGAAGGTCCTCTGACTGCAAATCAACACTGTAAAAATCAGAATCCAAAGTACTATTGAACACACAACATTGCACCAAGGGACTGAATTGAACTTTATTAAAAGAAGAGTCCATGTTTGCTTCATTTGGCTTAGTTGCAAATGCAGACATCCTGTTTTGCACTCCTGTAAAATGGATGTAGTAGTCCCTCAAACTTCCAAGCATGAATATGCAGGTCCTTTGAGTTAAAGACAGTTGATGCTCCTTTTGGAATAGTAGTTCTGAAACTGGAACATTGGATGAGTTATGAAAAATAAATATCAAGCATTAATTTGTGGAAACTTCTGATAGACCAGTTCTGTGAAACCTTCTGTAAACCATCACCTGGAGCAAGATTTTTGACCAGTATGAGAGATCCCATTTCTCAGGGTGTTCACCTTGGATGTGGGGAGTATCTGTATTCAAATGTCAAGTACCAAGCTTGAATTTGAATGTGAGGTTACTGTGTCCCATGCATTAACCAGCTGGGTCCTTTGTGCTCTCACATATCAGTAATCAATTTAATTTTTGGAAGGAAAACACGTTAAGCAAATTTTGACTCTCCTTCAAATGCAGAATGGGAGCAAGTTCTGAAACACTGATGATCCATCTTTTTCTCATCAACCCTAATGGCTGCTTGTGGTTTTTTTTCTACCGTAACTTACAAATCTGTAATGCAGAGTGCACAATATAAGTGTAAATCAGTTTGGGAATGATAATGAAGCTTATCACAGATAATCTGGGAATGACTGCTTCCACTTCTGCACAGACCTATGCTGGAGCTTGGGTGAACATGTGCCCCCCAGTAATCAGTAAATGAAATGCAATTAGCAGGGTGATGGGATTAATCACTTGATCACCACCTTAGACCTTAGTGACTATGCTGAGATCCCTTGATGGATGATGATGTGAATTTGCAAAGCGTTGTTCATTCTCATCACTTGTTCTTTGCCCTCCTGTGGTGAAATTAAAACAGTCTCTGAGCAGGAAAAAAAGCAGCCACACAGAAAACTACAGCAGTAAGAATAAATTAGAGAGTTAACTAGTTCAGCAAAATCAAGCAACAGCAAGCTGTTAAAAACCAAAATCCCTGCTCATCTGACTATTCTTGTTTTGTCATTTGAGCCCAGGCTCCTTTTCTTTTGTTTCCACTGCAGAAGCAGGAAGACAAGTGTGATAGGAGGGTGCATGTGCTTTTCCAGTCGGGAAAAATCACTTAAAGCTCTGATAATTGACAACAAAACAACATTTGCCCATCTTAAGCAGAGAGTTGGAATTCTCTCTCCATTACTGAAGTGCACAATGCACAGCCTTCCAGGCACTGTTTATAAATCATTGCTTGTGGATCACAATAGCACTTCTGGCCCTGTCTGCCTGTTTTCTGTTTCAGAGAGACCTTCTATAAACTTCTCACACATACACAAAAAAAATTTCCAGACCTCTCTCATGTTTATTTTTACTTGTTGCTTCATTTATCTTCATTGGTAACATGTACGAAGTTTGTTACCCTCCACATGAAGTGGTCTTACAGGGTTCTCCATTCACTTTTGCCTTTCTCACGCAATGCCAAAATCTATGCAAATGTCTTAACATTTACTCAGTTCTGTAAAATAATCTCAAAGTCTGTGGGCAAATTCTTGGGCTGTTTGAATTTTAGACAGGCTGATTCAAATGATAATTTCTCTTCATGGCAATAAGAATGTACAAAATGTCCACCTAGTTCAGACTTCTGACTTCTGGTTACTCAAGTCCATGATTTTGTCTACAATCTCATAAATAAATGCCATTTTGGGAGAGAGTGTGAATCTAGCCACTTCCTGCTCTGTTTCTATAGCTATTCCTCAGCATCAACGTTCGTTGTTTTAAGGATGTTAAAGGGCACATCCCTGTCTGTTCTTTTTACTGTTTCATAATGACTGAAGCAGCATCAAATTAGCATGAGGCATCAGTGTCACTGAGAACTGGTCACAAGAACAGGCAGCATCTCAAGTGGAAGCCTGCAGGAGTCCCACCACTCATCCTGGGCTGGAAACCCTCCTGAGTACCTGAGTGCTCTGGGTAGACAAGGTCCCAGGAACAGCACCCCCACAGCAGGATGTCAGTCCCTAGGGATGGCACCTCTTAAGTGCATCTGATTTACTTCTGGGGGGTGGGGGGGTGAAGGCACAGTGGGTCACTTGGGCTTGGTAACCTCACTGAAACAAAGTGCCTTTGGTAAGACTGAAAACCAAACTTTTAGATTGAAGTGGCAGAAGGTTGCAAAGGCAACAGGATGAAATATAGCTCCAGCTTAGATTGAACAGCCATGTGCCTCTCTGTTTTGCTTTCCTTCTCTTTTCCTAAAATTATTATGACATAAGTGTTAAGAGTTTTACTTCAACCTGGAGGCCTGTTTCCCTTTTACTATCACTTAGTGTGCAGGCTGTGCTTTCTACCAAGTCTGCAGCATGCCCTTATCTTAAGGATGTGAATATGCACATTTTGGATACCATACAAGACAGGGATGGTGCTTGCAAAATCAAATTATATTATTATGGTCTGTTATCAACTTTCTGTAGAGGTCCTGTGTGGTTAGTACTTAACTCAGTGCAACTCCATTGTGTGGAGGGAATATTAACCAAGGCTAATTTTGTCCTGAAATTAAAACAGTCCATTTTAGGTCATAGGTGTAAATATTTGAGGGTATATCCCACTTCCTCCTTCCACACAAAATTAGCTGTGATTTATATTACAGTAAAATGGTGTTGTTTGTATTGCAATCAGGGGTTTGTATGCATTTATATGTGATACCTATACACCTATACTTGTGTCTGGACAGTTTAACCTGTATGAGCATGTCCACAATTATTATAACTTTTATAAATATTAATTATAACTTTTCCATCAAAGTAGGCTTTACTGTTTTGACCTGGTGCAGGTTTATCAGAGGATACTATGAGTTCTGTAACCTTATGTGCTTTTACTCATTAGAACCAGGCAAAAGTGTCACAAGCTCCCATGACCT